>PVJO010011036.1:30576-61510 GCA_004026905.1 Hystrix cristata
TCCCCAGCACAAAAAAAAAAAAAAAAAAAAAAAAAAAAAAAAGAAAACAAACCAAATCTGAGCCGGACGCTTAAAGTGGGGTGCATTTAGGAATTGTATCAAAACTCCTAGTTGATTAGGAAGCAAAAATTCTTTTTTTTATTAGTACATGTTTGCAATTCACACAGGTTACAATCATTTTAAGGGTTACATGTACTTATTACAGCTCGTTTCTTTTTTTAAATCCCCTGCCCCTTCACTCCCTCTCTCTTGTCCTCTTCCAGTTCCCCATCCCCTTTTTCATACTTTTCGTTACTACTTTTTTTAGCTCATGTTATGGCATACAGTGTTTATATTAATCAAGGTTATTAGACTCCTGTACACAGCATATCATTATTCTTATTTCCCCTTCTCTTCCTCCTCACCCCTTGCCCTTGAGGAAGGAGAAATTCTTAGGGCAAAGAATAGGAAATGAGCTGTTCGATCTGGAAACAGTTGAAAGCTCCAAATGGAATACCAATTTAAGAAAAGCACAAGTCTCAAAAAGAAACACATGTCTGACAAGACAGCCACCCATGAACTGAAAGCCCTGGGAATTCCATTAACGAGGGATGTGACAGTAGGTGACACTTTTTTCCCCACTAACAAAACTAGACAGTGTATACCAACACAATGTGCAGAGAATGGAAAAGTGAAAGGGCCACAGCACAACAGACTCCTCCGAGTCACAAGCACTGCTTACATGAAGTAGAGGCTGGTTGAGAAGGAAGGCTAAACCTTGGTTCCATTCTATGTAGCTGCTCATCAGCATTAACAGGACAGCCATTTTCAAAAACCATATATTGTTTATGGCTGCTCTACAACGCAAGGGCTGAGCCGAGAAGTTACGGTGGAGGTTTCATGGCCTAAAGTTCTAAGCCTAAAATATTTACTATCAGGTCCTTTGCAGAAAATGTTTATTGGTCCCTGATCTAGTTTCTCCATTTTTGTACTGATCTACATGAAACTGCTACACTTAACACGAAGGACTGCCTCTCTGATCTGCCCAAGTACGTAAAATGGATTCATGCATCATATCTAAACTCCTCTATAGGGCCTTGCAGGCCACACAGCCATTTGCTTCACCCTACCTGACCTAGCTCGCCATGCTGTCATGTGAACCTTGCCTGCGGTTTTAGCTAAAAGAATCTTCCTCATTGATCCCTGTGTACACTCCTACGTGTCTTCTGGTAGAGGGACAAACATAATCCAAAGAGAACTAAAAACTTTATATCCAACAGAAGGCAACTGCTGTGGTAACGTAGGATTATGACTCTAAACACAGAGTTCTGCTGAGACACTCTCAGACTAATAGCCGCCTAAACTCCAGGTCAATGGGTGGTCTCCAGGTCAACGGTTGGTCTCTAACCTTTTCTGGAAGACAGTTTCTTATGGATGGGGTGGGTGGGAGGAGGGCGTAAGGTAGTATTGTTTCAGGTTGACTCAAAGGCGTGGGCATCTCTTGCATGCATAGTTCACAGTAGGAGCCATGCTCCTGTGAGAATCTAATGTTGATGCTGATCTGACCGACCCTCAAGCAGTAATGCAAGTGACAGAGGAGTGGCTGTAATTCAGGTAAAGCTTTGTGTCCTAGGGGGCTGTTCACCTACAGTGTGACCCAGTTCCTAACGGGACCCCTGTTCTAGCTAACGCTCATACTTTGACTTCTCTCTGCTCTCTTCAGATATTACCAGAGATAGGTCCTGGCTCTAGCACTATCTATCTCTGGAATCTCTGCATCCCAGTTTCCTTATTTGTGATGTGGGAAAAGTAGCACAAACTGAAGGACTGGCCTACTGTAAGTGCTATAGATATGCACAGGTAATTTCTACCATGATTATTAGTCTGATTTCAAGGCTAATTAAAGCCTTATTTCTTTATCACCCCTCCTGAATCACTAAACTCAAGTCACACCCACAATGAGTACCATAAAATTTGTTTAATTATTCACTAGAAAAGTTCTTTTGTCTCGTTTCTTCTTTACTTTCCACAACAGGCAAGAGTAATCACTGATTTTTCTACTTAGAGTGAAGAATTGAAGAGCAGAGTAATTCGGGGCACATTCTAATCTCTGTAAGTTTTGTAGATTCAATCATATCTGTCTGTCCACAGAAACCCTGAGACTCGCCCTCCAAATCTGGTTGTCACGCATAAAATTAGACTTGGGCTAACTGAAACACAAAGATTTTTTTTTTCTTTCTAATCACTAGCAATAGATAAAATCCACACAAGCTTGTAGTTTCAAAGTTTAGCTCAAGAGATTGTAAATCCTCTGATGAAAGAGTTGATAAGGTCCAGGGCCTGTAAAAAGTCCAGATCATATGTGAGCTGTTAAAAAAAAACGCCGGCGGTCGCAAAATGAACTAAAGGGAGACATCCACCCAAGGCGTAAACAAGGACCTACTTCTCTCTTAAGTATGTAAACATAGCCCATTTTATTTGTACAACAATGACTTCAGAAAAGGAAAAGATTACTGGACAGACCCAGTTAATCATACATAGTAAATGTAACCTGAGACCTCATTCAGTACAATTGCCATTTTGGAACCTTGCACACCTTCATTGCTGGTGTATTCTCTCTTTCTCTCTGAAAATCTATCATTTTTGCCATAAACTCTACCTATATGCTATACAATGGCCTACCTGACTTGTCTGAAACCTTCTGTCAAAGACACAAAGAATTGATGTGTGTTAACAGTTCCTGGAAATGTTAAGACCTGGCCCTGTTAGGACCTTTCTCCCTGGTAACACTGCTGCTAGCAGTCCAAACTAACTAGCTGGCATCACTATCTCCGGACACTAGGAATTCTGCCCTTCTAGTCCTCCCTCAGGATTTTCCAAAATGCATCTGTTAAGCACCAAGTATAAGCTAGTGACTTTTTAAGCACTGGGAATACAGCCATAAATGAGACAGATGTACTTGCTGTCCTTCAAAGCTTGTGTTTTAGCAGAGAAGAGACATCATGGAAGTGTGCTCTGTATTATCTATGACAAAACAGACTGCTGCAGAGTTCAACAGGAGCTAGCCGAGTCTCCCCATAATCTGGTCTCAGCGGCCAGGCAAGACTTCCTGAAGAACTATTAGCGCTGAGACTCAGAGGGCAAACAGGGTTTGAATCTAAGTCTGTACTACTGAGATAACACAACAAGTGATTGAGACACACTGTTAGACTGCACTCTCTTTGAAGGGAGGTAGGTACCATGTCACATCTCTCCAGGCATGTGACAGCACTCAGAAATTTTGTTAGATTAAATGAAGGTCCAAGAAAAGCCCACCACTCTTCCATGTATTTAAGTGTTCTGCATATTCACAGGAATGTGTTCCCCTCTACTTAAGATGTCTGAGAGTACAGGATATAACAGAACATGAGGTGGCTGCTTATGCTTTGTAATCTACAGTACAAGCATGTTGCTTTTGAACAGATTGCGGCAGCAGTTTAAATACCCCATTCCTACTGAAGAAAATAAAAACTAAGTTGGACTTCAAAGTGGATTAGATAAGGAGGGGATTATTAGAAGAATGAAAATTCTTGCCAAACACAGCTGACCTCTACTGCCCTCAGGATTAGAATACTATCGTCTAGGTTTAACCACATCTTGAGGGCTCTAAATGACTAAGAACAGCAGTTCATTTTCTGTTCTAGGATTTCTTTTTATATTATGAGCTTCTTAACCACTGAAGAACTGTAACCTTTGAATTTATCAGCAGGTTTTTGGGGTTCTGATTCCCATGGGGTCCCACAGCCAGCCTGTTGACCTCTACTGAGGATGCTACAGAGGCCATTTCTCAACATGGATGGCTAACAGGAGACCCACACTTCTGAAAAGCCTTAAAGTTTTAAGATTCTTATGCAAATTTATGGACACACACAAAACAGAGATCATTTTACTTTCTACAAATAATTTAATCAAAGCAGTACCAGGTCAGTCAATGTTCTAATGTCCACACAAAACACTATAAATAATTTTTGACATCCAAAATGGTACCAGGCTGTACTATTTTAAACTCAGCCTATGAAAAAAGACATAAACTAATAATCTAATAACATTAACATGTACCACTCTACTTTGTTTACTTCTAGGTATTGTCCACTAAATTATAAGAATCAGTCTTTGTTTAGAGGTATATAGAAAATGCTCAATAAATATTTGTAAAGCATCACTAGTTAAAACATCTTGGCCTTTAAAACACATATATACACAGACAGACAGAACACACACACACACATACACACACAAACACACACTCCTAGCCCTCTGCAGTTACACAGTACCTGGCCACATTTATGCACAAGATTCATGTACAAGGAGAAAAACAACTTTCTAAAAGTTAGCCTTAATTTGCATATAAAAATCTAGAATGTGTTGGGTTTACTGATAATAAGTTACGAATTTTTTATAACACATCTGTGAAATCTTCATAATGGCTCTTAATTGTAGTACTGAACCTGCACTAATTGAAACACAAAGACAGCAGGATTTTAGCACCCTCTTGAGTAGTGTCTCTGAATATAAAATGAATTATCTTCAAAATGGGAACTAAAAAATGGAAATTCATATGCAAAATGGAGTGTTTGTGTATGATCATTCACAATGCTGATCTGTGTGAGTAACACATCCCTTAGAGTGTTAGGTATCCAATTCACACTTTATAAAGAACTGTAGCACTACTCAATTATAAATATAGTATGTGTAAGTTACTCACGTAGTGACATCTACAACCTGACTGACCGAAATTAACAAATCTTACCTAACACTATTACTTTGCTGATAAACTACCTATCGAAGGTTTCAGTATTTAGAAACAAAATGACAATGTGCTTGATTTTCCAGAAGCATGTGTCAAATTCCTAGCATGAATCTTGGCTCAGTTACCATTTTTATTTTTACTGTCAAAATGATTCCGACTGATCTATGAACATTTTAGCAGGAGATCTTGCACATGTACTCTAAGAGCTCAGGCTCTGAAGCTTGAACAGTCTAAAACGAATTACATGTACTTCTCTCATAGATTACTCTTTAATTTCCAATTTCTTCCTCTATCAGTTAGAAATATAATACTGCCTACCCATTAGCAGCATAGTGGGGATTCAGTGAAGTGAAGCACGCAAAGTATTAACATAATCCTTGGGAAGAGTACTGGTTAAATGAAGAGTTTTGACTGGTTGGTGTTAGCCACAAGCGAAAACACCACACAGGAATTGCAAGGGTGAAGGAAGTATGAAGACAGAAACGTACACAGGAAAGAAAGGGAGAGAGAAGATACGAGCAGTGGCAGCACTGGAGAAGTATGTACCAGAGTGGCAAGCAGCACATTCTGTATCAGAGGAGAAAGAAGATAACAGCCTAGAAGAAGCTGTAGAGATACCTTTGTTGCTGTAAACCCTAAAACACAATGCTTCTGAAGATGTTACTACTCCATATAAATGTATTTGTGAAGATACTGGAGAGATACAGCATAAGGTGGCAAAAAACAGGCACCAAATACTGTAAAACAATGCACTTGAAAGAATAAAGCAATGTAAACTTTTTAGGGATTTCCAATACAAAAGTTGTAATACTCAAGAGTTAACTTTTCTTCATTCAGAAAATGCCATTTACTCAGAGTAATATATTCACTAAAGGTTTACTAAAAATCTTAATGTATACATGAGACCTAAGATTATATAATGTACAGATGAAAGAAAATGGCCTTTCTTATACTTTCATTTAAAGATCATTGAAAAATACTGGAAACCGACATTATATTATGAGTGATTATGATCTATCACTAATAGGGCAAAAAAGGAAAACAGCCTTGAATTGAGCAGAATAATGCTATGGAGCAGGTATGTACACATTTTAAAGCAGAAACAAGAGGTACTCTTCTGTCAATTTAGGTTTCGCTCATCACAGCACTCCGACTCAGATCACTCAAAATTGAAGAATAAATGCTATACAATTGTGGGCCTTTTCTGATGGTGTTTAAACAAAAGAATATGGTTAGTTAACAATTAAAATGACTTTAATAAAATTTGTCATGAGCAATGCTACTGATCAAGCTTCATCAAACTCGAAAATAACAAAACCTGAACAAGGCAACACAGTGTTTTTGAATGAGAAAGTAACCTGGACCTCAAGAGAAATAAATAACATGCAGCAATAAAAGATTTAATTTCTTATGTGCTTTACAAAGCAAGCAATTAGTACTCATCCTTGATTAACACAGTCATTAGCTAGACATGAATATTTATTATTCAAACTTTTCAAACAATTACCATGGCAGATACCTTTACAAAATATTCAGTGCAGCAGTCTATGAGGAGTTTTTTTCCTGCTATCACCTATGCTTTTAATCTCAAAGTCACATGAACATACTCACTTGACTTCGCACGAGTGGATGCTTAATTCCTTGTGCAGCAGGCCACTGGTGAGGTGATATACCAGGATAGAACCATTACTTGTACCTACCAAAGTGATGTAAAAGAAGAGTACTGATTTACTGGTAATTCCAATTCCTTCCAACCAGTGACAAGTCTCTTCTCAAAATTTTAATTATTTTACGACATTTATCTTCTTTGAAAGTGACCAAACTTATGTCCTTACAAAATGCATTTCTCTTACCTCTTCTATATAAAAAATGGGCCTAATTGTACATGTGTTAAAATTTTACTAACTCCAGGGATAGAGTGCCACAAAAAGATTTTAAAAGACTAAATCTCAAAAAGCGCACATAACTTTTTGAAATAGCACTTCCCTAAGCTTTTCTACACATGGGAATTATACATTTGAGATTGAGAATGTTTATTATTGCATAAATTATTACTAAATTATTTACATAACTGAGTAAAAGTCATTAACCATTTTTTTTAAATTTTTTACAAAGTTATTACTTTTGTTTTGTCTCATATTAAATAAATCATGACAAGATAGTAAGGTATGGTGGTTAATGTGGCTTTTGCAGTTAAAGCCTGGGTGCATGTTCTGGTTCTGTATTCTTGGGTGAGTTACTTGCCCAACACTAAATGTATGTTTTTACCTCTTTAAGACAAAAATAATAGAAAATCTACTTGTCAGTGATTAAATGAGAAAATATATGTAAAGCACACCATTTGACAGAAAGTAAGCATTGAGTCAACTAATATTAACTTGGTTAGTTAGTATTTGTTATCATTATTCCTAAAGCTCTCTGTGGTCTCAGATAGTATGACTAAAGTTTAAAGAGCAAAGACATGGGCATTCTTGAACAAGTTTTAGTCTCTAAAGTGTTTTTATAAATTAAGCGAGAAAACTGAAAAGTGTAATTGTTTGAACAATCATTTTCTCAATGTACACTATTTAAAAGAATTAGTGTATACAACAAAGCAATATAGAAGCAAATTCCGATTTTATCTTACATGCTGAATAAAGCTCCAGAAATCTTCTACATAACGATCTTAGAAAAAAAAAAGTATTATACGATTGCCTATATTTATCAGCTATTTCATAATAATAACTTCAGGTAGATAGCAGCTGAATACTGAAATTTTTCAATTACCAAATCTTCATAATAGTCAAATGATTTCTACATTCTGTAAATTTTGATGATGTTAAACCTATTATCTAACACTCTAGGGGCACTACAAGGAGAAGTAACTCCATAGCTGAACTCTGCATATCTTCCTTAGTGACGGGGCAACACTTTCGGCATTTAGTTTATATTTTTTGTTTTCATTTTGTTATACTAATTTTAGTAAATGATGACATTCACTGTATACTAGTGCAGTACAATTTATTCGACAATGGAAATCTCAGACTTTGACAACGTTATTACATAGCTATAACGAGAAACAATTTTCCAAGGATTGATAAAATTCCAATTGACAAATTAGGTACATTGATATTATACCTACATATACTTTTAACATACACTGATGAATCCTAATTTAAAACTCTATAAACTGTTAAGTATGAATCAATAGTTTCTAAAGCAAAAATTAAACACTTTCTGCATTTATATAAACCTGGACACACGTACACAGATTACTGAATCTTCAAATTCAAATTATTTTCAAAAGATAGCCATGTAAAAAGATGAAAAGTCCAAGAGAAATACCCAAAGGGGCCACTAGTGTAACTATTACGTTAAGTAAGACAGGATGGCCACAAAGTAAATTTGGCCAAGTTTTCATTTAGAAAAGAAGAAAAGGAATCACAAGTCACATGTTTATAAGTCTTGGGGAGAAAGAAGCCAACCAATAATATCATAAGACAAAATGCTAAATGTTTAAAAATTTTTCTTTGTAATTTCTGGAGGAATACATTTTAACTTTACCTATGTAAGAACAAATTAAGTTTTTTTAATTTTCTCTGTAAAGGAAGTTAGGCTCATCTTGTTATTATGAAATCAATGTGACAGCAAGTTGAAGCCCAGACATATTTTTCTGTCTATGACATAAAAACATGCAATTTCAAACCAAAAAAAACCAAATCTGAGTTTATGGAAACCACAGTCTCTTTAAACAATGATTAAACACAATTCTCAGTAAATGAAGGCAACTCCTATTTTTAAACTACCAGAATTAATTCTGGCTACATTATTACTTAACAAAGACTCAATGCAAAATAATAAGCACTGCGTTGATCTATAAATAGACAAGTAGTCCTGGATTCATCATCACACAGGGACTATCCCCTTGATGTTTCAGAGAGATACTGATACTACTAGAGACTCGACAGTCTAGTCTCAGGTGGATGAGTTTCACTGCCATTAAAAATAAGGCAACTGGAGTAAAACGACAAAAAACAAAACAACAATAAATATATCAAATACACAACTTCAGTCTGCTCATTATTGTAAATAAAAATATTCTTAAAGAGAACAAAGGATTTTCTAGAAATTTGAAAACCAAGCATCTTATATAGAGTTTTGTAAAAAGAACAGATCAAATATTTACCGACAGCAAGCAGTGGCTGATACATCTTGATGTTTTTTGTAGTCAGTGGTGGGCACATACGAATGGCGAACTGTGGGGAGGGCAGTCCTGAAAGCAGTCCTGTTAGCAGAAATTTCAGATGTACTTCCTGCAGAATGGAGCCTTTGGGATGTTCTTCCCCTGCAATCGCACTTTGCCCTAATTTGTATAAAAAGCAGAGATATATTAAAGTATGCTGACCTTAAAAACTAAAGAAACTTTTTAGTGGACACGCTCTTCAGATCCAGAAGCAAAGGTGTAATGTAACACTCCAGAGGCTACAGCTAGAGGGTCACTGTGGCTCTGCTCCTGGCTACGGGACTTATGTCAGCTAACACGTCAAAGGACAGATCATTACATAGTACTGCTGTCCAGAATTCAGAAGCTTGAGCTTCCGAGAAACAATTTCAGCTAGAGCAGCTAGTACGAGGGTGCTAAACAGAGAACTCAGGACACATCAAGAGAACCTGGGTTAGAGAAAACTTCCTGTGCAGTGGGATGCTGCATAATATCCCCATCTTGCTACCTTTCTAAAAGGTTACTTTTTAATCTGAGTCATTCTGTAAAGTGCACGTAAAATTGGGAATCTCAAAATGCACATTCAGTTAATTCACTTATGAGATCTAATATGAAGCTTTAATGTGCCAAAGAAGTTATAAAGTATAAATTATAATTGGTTTACACATAAATATGTAACATAATATATAAAATTATTAATAATATAGTATATATAAATTGTCACCAATGGGTGTTAAATCACATTATTTTCAGATAAATTGTTTGTTCTTAGGTTATAAAGCCTCAAACTAAAAGATCAATTCAATAAAAACCATTCTAGCAAAATGTGATATAAAGTATAAAGTCAAGACTGTTCACCTAAAAAGGTATACAAACTTCTTTCCTATAAGCCACTATCAAATATTGTGATTAACTTGCCAAAAATACATAATAAAGAATATGTGAACATACATACATAAACAAACACACAAACATGTATATGCTGTGAAAGGTGAGGGGGTAGGTGATTGGACTATGACTATAATCCTTTGAGGGTACAAAGTTTTTTTTGTAATAATGTTATTTTTAAATCTTTAAAATAAATAGAAAAAGAAGCCTTTAATTTAATCCAATTAAAATGATTCCTTAGGATTGGCAATGCAATTGATAGCCATTTACTTTGGTAACAATAGATGGAATGTTAAGGAAAGCTCAACAGGTAGGTACAATGTGTACCAACACTATTAGTTTAGAGCTGTCTCCAGGAAACTGCCACATTTTTCAAGTATTTTTCCATAAGAGGCAATTCACAAGGTAGGGCAGATTAGGCCTTAATAAGCAGCTGCCTTTATCCAATGAATATAAATCAGCCTCTGTATTTAACTCAACAGCTTTCAATTATCACTATGTACACAGTGAATTTCAAATTAAAAGTGTAATTGAAAGTTTTAATTAAAATGTTTTCAAGTGACAAAGCTTATATTTATTTAACACTTTTAAATCAGCTGTGTTGTCAAGAACTGCGATCCAACTGTATCTTTTTGTTTCCTAAATACTGTAATTTATATCACTTAGATACCTAAACAGCATAAAACCTCAAACTCCTATAGGCTTATGATTACTGATTAGTTCTGTTCATGTGTATCTATAATTCTTTTCACTTTAATATTTTATATTAAAAACAGCCAAGGTCAATTAACTCAGAAAATTGTGTTACTGATACAATGAATTCTGCAAAACTAGTAAATGTCTAAACTTCCTCAAATGGATTTATGTCTAAATGGTGGACTGAAAAAATTTTAGACATAAAGGTTGGTGTCACTAAACAAAGCATTCTCTAGCTGGTGGGAATCATGACAAAACCAAGGCCCTGAGAGGTCAGGGTCTTGCCCAGGATGACAGTGGAGCAGCCAGAACTGGAAGCCATGCCATGAAGCAGAATCCACAAGCATGAGGACCAGGTTCCCATTTTGGCCCTTCCATCTGCTGGTGTGTGGTCTGGGACAAGTTTTTGAATCTCTCTGGGCCACAGTTCTCACATATATTAAATAAAAGCTAATATAAAAGATAATATTATCTACTTTACAGGGTTCCAGTGCAGTATTATGTAGGGTATTTATAACAGCACTTAGGGCAGAATTAAGCACTCAATGACATTCCATTAATATGATTAAGGTAGTGTTCTTTGTATATAGTGTATCACCTACATAGCATTTACACAAAAGACCTACTCAATAACAGTCATTCTCAATTACACTATGGAAGAATAAACACTAATACAAAACATTATAAACCACACCTACGATTTCAACAGAATTACATATCAAAATTACTTGACACATTTATAAAGAATTTCAAGTTGCATAATACTGGGAATCATTAATTTCATTTCTTCCATACATATAGACCCAAAATAATTAAATAACTTAATATTTTATCTGCAAACAAGTATTTGCTGAAAGAATCCCCAGTCAAAATATTTCAAAAATTCTTATCATAAAGTTACATTTTCTTACATTGCTCAGCTATTTTATTCCCTCAGTTAATATTAACTACACATCCAGAATACATAAGGCCCTGTGCAGAGTGCTTGAGGACACAAAATTGAATCAAACACTGTCCGATCTTTGTAGAGCTTATAATTTGTTGGAGGAAAGGAAAGATTATAAAAAATTCAATTACAAGCTGGTAACTCTTTGGGACTACAAAAGAAAAGCACTGAAACTGGGCCAAGGAGATTACAAGAAGCAAAATTTGAGTTAAATTTTGAATTAGGAACATCAGAAAGGAAGAGAGAAAAGGCATGCATTTAATTCCAAGGCAAGGGGCCAGGGAGCATGTAGGCCCTGAGGGGGTGGGGGCTGCTCAATAAGGGTTCTAAATCCAGAATCCAGATGCCTCATAGCACGTTTCATTTCAATCAGCCTCTCAGCAATGAACATTTTATAATCCCAACAACAATAATAGCTATGCTACTTCAGGCACTTCCATGAATAAATATTTTACACCCTTATGATTTATTTAAGAAAGAATAATTCTCCATTTTATTTTCTCAAGTTACTAACTTTGACTTTGTAAGAATTGTAAGTTGGTGACTCTATTAATTTTTCCTTTAAAAAGAAAATGTAACATGATAGTTGGAGAAAAAAGAAAAAGAAGTCCTTACCAATCATGTTATCTAGGGAAAGATCTGGGAGTTTATTTTGTAGTACTCCTACAGGAATTCCACAGAAAGACACTGGTGAATATAAAGGTGACACGCCAGAACTACTGTGAAGACACAATAATTAGATGGTTTCATATATATAACCAGCATTACATATTAGGAACTCAAATTATTAATTCCAGATCATGGTATTCTACTTTTATTAATCTTAGGGACAGGTTAAAGAGCTCTGGTAGGTTTACATAATTCTCTAATAATCTAAATCCTTAATTATCTACTTAAAATATTTTTACAGAGAAATGGCCCTATTTTTATATGATTTCTGGTAATTTTTTACAAAAGGTAACAGAAAACAAAAATACAAGCCCATCAGGCATTTACCTGTTTCTTGAATTTCGACTGCACACAGTGGATTTGAGTTCCCATATCATGACCCTGCCATCACTCACTATGAGAGCAGCCACATTCTCATTGACAGGACAGCACACCATACTGAAGGGACGAACAGTTTTTGTCACCCTGATTGCATCGCACTGGCTTCGTAAATCATAGGTAAGCTCCTGAACAGGATCTGGATCTCAACATAAAATTGGTTTAAGTATCGAAATCACTACTATTGGTTTCAACACAAATAAAATCTCAAGTAAAAGGAAATCATTCTTTTACTAGTGAAAACTCTTACTAACTTCACCTTTTACAATTACTAATTTCTTCAGACTATAAAAATAATTCTTATTGACTACACACAAGTTTATCTCTAAAATGCCTACAATAAAGATATCCTATTTTAAAATATTTTAAAAATAACACGCTTTGAAAAAGGATCACAGTGATACATGGTTAAACGTGCACTGTAGTTTATCAATAGTGCACTATACATATAAGTCTGAAAATACCTATATTTAATGAAAGATATGAAAATTGCCTTTCCTTTATGTAGTACGTCATTTCACAAAAACTTTATTTCTATTCTCCGAAAATAAGACTGACCTGCAGTTGAATGCCCTGGATGCTTATTAACATTTATCACTTTAAAGGGGACACCTCTGAGGCAGAAAAATCAACGTAGTATAATACTAAAAGCACATAAGGCTGGACTTGGATTAGAAAAAAGAGTTATAAAAGATAACATCTACTTTGACCAGGGACACAACCAAGAAAGAATTACAAAATGCTGGTCTGTGTGTTATATCTAGGAGGTGTGCTGTTACAACATTACGAGATTAATATGGGGCTTGTACATTTTTCTTAATGTAAGAAAATACTTCCTTATTGCTTTAACAGTCAATCTCAGTCATGTACCATCATCACTGTGTATTTCATCAGTTACGTTAATAGCTCCTGTGAGACACACCCTATGGCATCCACCAGTGAGTTATGCTCTTATGTGAACCCCTCTCCATAAGGGTAGGCAGAACCCGTGCCTTGCTTCTATCAATAGAATATGGCAAAGGCTGTGAAAGACACTCTCTTGACTAGGTTACATTATACAAAGTGTGCTCAAAATATGCAATGAACATTTAAATTTTAAAACATTTATTATATTAAGACACACTGCCATTAATCTCCCTCTAAATATTCCCCCTCGCTTCAAAACACACTCATTGTATCATTCTTGCCAGTTTCTGAAGCAGTTCTGTAAGTTCTCTTTCATATCTTTACATGGCACAATAAAAAAAAAATACATTAAGTGCTTGCTGCCCAGTGCCATCCAATGTAAAGGCTGGCTCGTAGAAACATTACAATGTGTCCTCATCCACCTTATTTACTGGAACTGGCACCGTGTAACTCCTGGCTCTTCCCCTAAATCAAAATGACCATGAAGAGTAAATGTTTTGAAATGATTCAGGACATTGAGGCAGCATGACAGCACAACTACAGACATTCACAAAAGAGAACTTGCAGAACTGCTTTGGAAAGCAACAAGCATAATGAGATAAATGTGTTAAAGCAAAAGCGAGTATTTTGAGGGGGATTAATGGCAATGCGTCTTTTACTGTAATAATTTTTGTAAATTCAAACATTCATTATGTTTTTCCATCACACCTTGTGTAAGACTCCAGGTTAACTGTCTGAGAGTCTCCTGCAGGTCCTGAAGAAGTGTGCTGTCATATTACAAGAAGACCACATGATTTGCAGGTGGCCTCTACGAGCAAAGACTAGTCCTGGGTTACAGCAAGAAAACAGGACTCCAGTTCAACCACCACAGGGAAGTAAAATCATCAAATGATCATATGAGCTGCTAACAAATAAAAAGGGCTCCAAGCTCTAAACCCAGCCATGACTCATACCTTGTTTATACCGGTCTTGTACTTTTTATGCTTCATGTTGTAACCATATTCAAACACCTTCTTAAGGTAAGGATTGCTTTGACTAGCATTTGCCACAAGAAGCTTTATAAAATAATTCTGAAGAAAAATATAATTAACATCCTTGTATGATCTAAACCTACCTGATTCGTCATTTGAAGTGGTAACAATGCTATTATAAGATCTTCGAACACGTAGAGTTATACAACCATTTTCATGTAGGCAAAATAAGCCATCACGCTGAAAGCAGGGTATTACCTTTAAATAGATGATATATTTATTTTTAAAAACAAGAGATTATTGAAATATATACTATGAAACTCAAACTTTTATTTAGAGAATACAGGCAAAAAAAGAAAGAAATGAAAATATATACATAATTCCCAAGCTTTAAAACAAAATGAACATTTTAAAAATCTATTAATAATCCTAAAAAAAACCTATCTTCATCCATGTGACTTAAACACTTCAGTTAACATCTCAGGATCAATGAGAAGAATTTGTAGATAAACCAAACCAATTAAAAGTGCAGAAAAATAAGAAATACAAAATATCACCATTAATCTTTCAATAACCAAAAAAAGTAAAACTAATGACTTTTGCAAGATTATGGTTCTTCTCTACATAATAACTTTTAGAGATGTAATTTATAAACTGTTGATACCTGCAGAAATGGAATTCCTGTTCGTTCTATTGCAATTACACCCACTGTTTGATTCACTTCAAGGTCAAGGATTAAAATCTCTCGAGGATAGAGCAGCAACATGTGATTCCTTTTTGAAGGCAGATATGCCAGCTGGAGGCAATCATTGAGAGTTATGAATTCAGCACTGAAAAAGGTATCAAGATAAACTGGTATCAATATCAGTATTAAGATTTAATTTACATCAAAGAGCTAATCAAGAATTTAATTTTGTACTTGTCACATAAAAATTATCAGTGAGAATATACAACTATTTCCTAGTTGGGTTAGGAGGATGGGTTAGCATCTAAAACTTGGATTTCCACTAAGTGCCAGAATCCAAACTATGACAATACTGAATAGGCACCATTGTTTCTAAATTTTCAATATACTTATTGTAAAACAAGATAAACGACAATACTAGACACTTGTAAGATAGTTTTATTTGTTTTTTTTATTTTGCAAACAGAAGTACAGATGGTTGAAATCAAGAGTCAAGATGAAAACATAAACATTTAGGGTAGCTAGGACTACAGGACCAAGAATTATTGAATTTATGTAACTACTGTATCTTTACGACCTATAGCAAGTCACCTTCCTGACCTTCATTTACTTTTTTTTTTTTTTTTTTTTTTTTTTTTTTTTTTTTTTTTTTTTTTTTTTTTTTTTTTTTTTTTTTTTTTTTTGCAGTGCTGGGGATTGAACTCAGGGCCTGACATGCATGGTAGGCAAGAAATCTACCACTGAGCTACATCCTCAACCTACCTCATTCAGTTTTAAGTTGTCTTAAATCTCTTTTCAAACAAACTAGGGTATTTCATTCACTTATATCACATCACTTCCTTTTGTGTAAATAAAATAGATGAAACTACAAGAATTGTAAAAAAAAAAATAGAGACAAAACTCATTTTAGTAACTTGCAATCACTGCATCTATTTAATCATAATCTTTTGTATAAAATATAGTTCAATAAAAATGGACACAGTTAAGCACTATTTTATATTTGTATAATAGTTTTATTGAAAAGTTTTGATATTTAAAATAGTTAAGAGAAAGAGTGGGATTTGTATTACATTAAAATTCTGACTGCCATTTTGGTGAGCTTGAGTATCAAATTAAAAACAATATAGGATTAAGTTTTTCTCATCTATAAAATGGGAAAGACACTACTATCCAGGACTGGAATAAGAGTACATGATTTAATGGATAATGAAAGTACCTAGACCAGTTTTATTTGAAGAGATAAATAATGTACATATAATTCAAGATGCACATACAACTCATATAACAGAAAACATAACAGTCATTAATTTTAAAACTGTTCTTCCCACCTAGTATTTATTTATTACAGGGTATGCACGAAATACAGAAAAGTCCAGCAAGACACTTAAGAACCACTCATAAGTCATCTCAGTAGAGTGGGAAATAAATTAACTAGCAAATATAACCAGCCAATGGTTTAATATATAAAAATAGTATTTATCCATAAATTCAGAATGTATTTTGTAAAGTAACTTACGTTTTTTACCAAAAGTCTCGATAGAATAATCTGAGCATGTTAAAGATAAAGACTATCTAAAATGCAAAAAAAACAAAAAAACAAAAAAAACCTTCCCAAGAAGTAAAAATATGATAGCTCTAGGAAAAGACAGAAATCTACTTCTAATGCATAAATTAGTAACCTGAAATTTCAATCAGTTGCAATTTTTACACAGTAACAGCTCACATTTTCTAAATGAGTGGCTATAAAGTAACAGTAACATAAGTACTTAATGTAGTAGTTTATCTGTTAATTTTTATAACAATCCTATGAAATACTTTAAAGCCCTACTTTAGAGATGGGAGGCTAAAATCTTCACAAGATTAAGGAAATCTATTCAGAACCAAAGATCTACTGCTAACCCCAGAGTCTGGTCATTCAGCACAATAGGAAATATCTTCACCTGCATAAGAAGAACATCCATACTTTACTGGCTAATAAGACTGCATAGAATTTAAGTCAAGAAAATGTACTGAAATGAAAAGCTAGCTTTTCTCTTTTAATTTTTCATTTACTCAATAATCATAACTTTATAATCATTTTATATTTTCAGAACTAAAATCAGAAGTGAAAACTTTTAATTTGTAAAATTCAGTGAGAGTTTAGCAGATAGTGGAAGCAAAGGAACTGTGTTAAATGAATGAATCTCCTCATCAAGGAGAAGAAAAAGGAGTATTTTTCCTCTAATATATTTAAGATTAGAAATGAAAGAAGGTGAGATTCATCTTACTGCAACTCCAAAAATAATGATTTCATATCAAGTAGATGAATACCATTAGTCTTACACTTGTTAACTTACCTAGGTTTCTCTTGAGTGATTAAAATTTTTACTTTATTAAGAGCCTTCTTGGCTCCTGTGGCTGCGGCCAGCTTGTTATGAGCTGGACTGGAATGTGGGCTGGAGATGTACACTTTTTTCCCGGGGCCTGAGGGAGGCTTGGATGGAGAGAAGTCTGAGATGAATACAATGCCCTCACTGGTGAGCACTATATTGAAGAGAAACAGGTGGCCCATTAGAATTTATCAAAGGTTTCTAAGTTCAGAATTCTAAATTATGTTTCATATTAAAATGATACTACGTTTTGGCAGAAAGAACAAATGGTTGTTCTTCCAGATAAAGTCTGTACATAGACTTTCATTAAAAACCTTTATTCTTTCATAATTTCAAAATACAAACATTTTTCAGAGTATCAGATTCATTCAGGAAGAAAAAAAGCATTTCTTATGTAAGAGGTACTGCACATCACAATTAAGTTCAAATATTTGATTTGATGACACTGAATTTTTCATGATTATCATGAGCTACTCAGTCTACATACATTTCCTTTGTCTTCTCAAGCATCAGAATGAAACTTAGAATGAACAGAGTATTACTTTCCCTTATATTGAAAAGTGCATGCCAATAAAGACTTAATAAATAAGTGTCCATGAAATATAGTTCAGCATCATATCTAATATAAATTACGTCTTTTTCTAACTGAAAAAATAACCTCCCTCAATATCAGGCTGACTTAATACTGGGATACAAGGCAGGAAAACCTTATCTGCCCTGAATCCTGGCAGTTAGTGAGGTTGCTGTAGGCACAGGGATCAAGGAAGCATTCGAAATTTGGACAATCTGAGCACACTGTGTGAGTAAAACAAAGGTCAGGGAAACTGATGCTTTGAAATATATAGTGTCTTCAATCACAGAAGTGGAAAGGGTTGATGTAATCAAGTCAGCCTAAAGCCTTGTTTCCTTTTCTGGTCTCAGAACTCATCCTTCAAGGTCCCACTGCCTCTCCTCTCCGCCTGCTCTGAGCCAGATTTCCTGTGTCCCCACAACAGTGCATTTACGTTAGCAAACTGGTGAGTGAGCAAGTGTATGTATGCACACGTTTATATAAACACACACACAAAGGCCCAAACACATCGTATTGCTGTTATTTTCATAGCCATGCTTCTCATTTTAACTTCTACTCTTCTACTTATCTGTCTCTTCCTTCTTCAGCACACACAAACACATGCACCCCTTCAATAAGCGTGATAGATACAAGCTACAATTTTAACTAAAAGTAAAATCCAGCTACTGACCCCAGAGGACTACAGCTAATTCCCCTACCTCCTTCAAGTTTCTGATTATCATCAAAATAAAGCCAGCTTTAACCACTCTATCATATACAACTTGACCACTTAAACCCAATTCCTCTCTATCCTCTTAATGGTGTTTTTATTTTCTTTATATCACTTATCACACCTCTTAATATACTAGAACATATTAACCGATTAAATTCATAGTTTATAATCTGATTCCTTCTCTCTGATTCCTTCTCCATTAACTCTTTGAAGGCAAAAATCTTTGTCTTGGTTCTCAAAATAGTAGTAATAGCTCAAGAAACATCTGTTGGATAACTGAAAAAAGAACATTTTCTAAATAAGCCACAAAAATGTCTGTCTTAAAAAAAAACTCATTTTTAGGTCATTTGATCAATAAAACATCAAATACTGGCAAAAAAAAAATCTCTATAAGAAAAAAAATCCCCTGGGCTTATTCTGTTTTTTACATACATCTGATTAGGGCACTCAAAATGAGTGGTCTTAATTAGTATTTTTTTTAAAAACCAAGAACTTAATTTGATTACAGACTAACTGAAGTCCTTGATTCAAGTTCTTTAAATGTTCAGAGAAAATCAAATTTAATTAAGTCTGAATTTGAATATCACAGTAAACTTTGTCCCCAGCTGAACCAATACCATTCATAAATTCAACACAATGAAAGCAAGGTTTGCTGGGCTTAAATTCCCAACTATGAAGATATCTGCAAACAAGATGGGGTTAATATATAGAATTTAGGACCTGCAAACATAGAGACAAGATGTACTTTTCCAATTTCTCCATCATTTTAACATTACAGATGTTACAGATGTGTGTACTGTATATAGCATTATTATTAATGCTTCATTTAACTCATTTTCCAAAAGCAATCAGTACTTACAAGTTAAATGTGAGGGATCAAAAGGGTCAAAAGAAAAAGAAAGAATGTTATCTGCATAGCTTTTCTTCCACAGTTTGGTGCCAGTGTCCGCGTTCCAGAGCACAATGTAATTTGGCGGGTGTATAGCAAGCAGTAAATCTCGGGAAGCATCTTGATTCCACAACCACTGAACATCTGCGAAGGTCAGATAAATGCAAAACTCAGAACATATCTACACTTCAAAACATCTGGCTCACTTGTCCTTGGTGCTTGGTATTCAAAATATAATCCTTAAAATATTAACTCCCCCACCAAATGTGACATGTATGTGTGTTTTTCAAGATTACAGAAGAAAAATAATTTTATATAAAACAAGTTGTCTGTGCTGGGTGCAATAGCATGTGCTTGTCATCTCAGGTACTTGGGAGGCAGAGGCAGGAAGACTGAGAGTTTGAAGCCAGCTTAGGTAACTTAGTGAGATCCCCATCTGAAAATAAAAATACAAATGAAAACCAAAAAATAATTTAAATGAGTTCTTTGGTTAAAATCACAAGTAATCTAAAATGTAACTTTAAAGAAAATAAAAGGCAACTTGTACTACTGGTAATCACTATTTAAAAGTACAAAAATCAGGGGCTGGGAGTGTGGTTCAGTGATAGGGCCCATGCTTAGCATGCACAAGACCCTGGGTTCTCCCCACCACAGAAAAAATGAAAAAAGAAAACACTATAAAATCAATACGTAAGACTCTCTTAGCCATGATCAAGATGTCACACTCCCCCAGTGTTTTGTGGAATTACTTAATAAGACAATGTAGTTTTACATGATCTTTCAAAATAATAAATAGAATAAAAGTGTAGCTTAGTACCTAGCAAATAGTTAAGTACTCCATAACTATCTTTATAATTGTCATTTAAAAATTCATTTAGTTAAGAGAGCTTCTCAAAGACTGTGTCTAACAAATACCATATTGATTCTAGCAGAGTAACATAAAGAAATGACCAATCTATATGAAAATGAGAATAAAATTTTTGTTCATTTCTATTAATGTAAAACAAGCATTGATAGCTAATTCATAATAGTATTTCAGCAAGGTTTAGTCACACCAGACCTTAGACTTTAAGACTGTAGTAGCTTAATTTTCCCAGCATGTTTGACTAAGACTGATACTCAAACTAATGGTTTTGCAAAAGCACAATTTCAGGAAATATATTCAGAAGTGTATAGGTAAGAAAAAGAAAGTTTAGATCTGTGGAAGACTAAAAACATTTAACAGTTAACACTGGAAATGATGAAATTAAATCAATGGGGTAAGGGGTGCACCAAGAGTAAATATATCAATAAAGCTCTCAGCACTGTACGCTTCCCTCACCCTGGATAGGTTTGGCGTGCTCTTGGATCTCACACTGAGCAACTCCTGCTGCCACATCCCAAACAATGATCTTTCCATTGACATCAGCAGAAGCTAAGCGCAAGCAATATGGTGAGCCAATGTTATGGTGATAGTTTTCCCTTGCCCATTTAACCTAGTATTAAAAAGAAATGAGATCAAGTAAATACTTGCACTGGATAAAATGAAACATCATTTTTCCAAAACACCAATCGGAACCCACATTACACTTACATTATTAAAATTTTACCATGAAAAAAATAGAAACTCATTTTGAAATTAAATCTTTTTATCACTTTTGGTTTTAAAATGTTGCATTTAAAATATTTTTGAAAATATCATAATGCCTCTGCCTTTAAAATGTGAAAAATGACATGCAGCCTTAATATTTTGGGAAATTCAGGTTTAAAAAAGTGCCAAGATTTTGGTAAAAATAATAATAATAATTTGGTTAAAAAAAAAACCTCTACAATATCTTGCAATGTAGTTTTCCTAAATGTAATTGTGACAAAACATTTAAAAAATTATAAAATTGCTATGGAAAATATTTTTCTATATTTTATTCTCATAATTAAAAGGAAACAACTTAGAGACACATACACATACAAAAAAACTTATATAGGGAAAAGCGGAGGGCGGGAATGCTAGCTGTGCCTCTTCTCAAAAAGAAAGTATGCTTCATACCTCCAGCAACATACAAAATTTTTAAAAAAGAATTTTACCAGAATTCCAGAGTAAATCTGATTAAAATTTTTTTTTTTTTTGGTACCAGGGATCGAACTCAGGGCCTTGTGCTTACAAGGCAAGCACTCTAACCACTGAGCTAAATCCCCGGCCCCTGATTAAATTTTTGATCAATGAATACTCCAAGTAAGAGGCAAGTCACACTGTCATTAGCACGGGGAAAATCCTTCCCTTGGCGACTCACTCCCCTGCTCACTCCCAAGGTGGTCACTATCATCCCTTTCATCTTTCTCAGCATCTTGTCTCTTTTCTTTAAGGCATTTTATTATACAAGGTGTAATTATTTTACTTAGTGGTTTTTTTTTTTTTAACTTACCATCAACCATGGATTTGCAGTTCTATAGGACAGATCATGTAGGCTTTGTTCACATTTTTAGTCTCAGACTAGGTTGGTACCCAAAGATGGTGTTTAGTATGTCTAATAAATAAAATCTTCAAACACACATATACATACCTACAGATACATATACAAAAGCATACTCATAGATAATGCTAAGGTAGAAAAGTACGCTTTTTAACAAAAAGTGTTTATGAAAAAAATGTAAATGAAAATTTCCCCAACATCAATGTTACTAACTCTTAAGGTTTACCATAATAATCTCCTCAGGCGAGAGTCTTTTTAATAAAATGTGTGCATGTGTGTCTATAAGTACATGTTCACACATGTATATATTTTAATGTGTGGAGTGTTATGTGTATGTGTATACACTGTATAGTCAATTCTCATCATCTGCAGATAGTGCAAATGTGAGTTGTCTACTCCCTAATATTTATTTGTAACTCAAAATAAGTATTTTCAGTGCATCTCCAGTCAAGCACACTTTTTGTATACAAGCAGTACAAAATTTGAGACATCCAACTGAAGGCAAATGAGACATTCTTACTTCAGCTCTCATAGTGCACACAAGAGTCCATTTCACATCTATTCCGCGTGGTGTTTTTTTTTGCATTTTTGTGCTTTTTGTTGGTGACTTCATTGTCTGAAATGGCCCCAAGCACAGTGTTGCCTACTGTTCCTAAGTACAAAAAGTTTAAGGTGCTTTACAGAGAAAATTTGTGTGACAGCTTAATTTGGGGATGTGCTGTTGACCATGAATTCAATGTTAATGAATCAATGATATACATTAAATAAACTTTAAACAGAAACACATATAAAACAAGGTCATGTGTTGATCAGCTGATGAAATGCTGTGACCAGAGGCTCAGAGAGGTTCACAGGAACCTAAATGCTAGGAATAAAACAATGTTTCCATACTCACTACTTCAGTGTTTACAGTAAGTTTATAACCTCTACCTACCTTAAGTGACCAGAAATGTTTGTATGCATATGTACGTATGAATATATGTATAAATTCCATTTATGTAAACTCTAAGCAATATATGTTTAAGGAAAAAAGTCCTCTTCCACATCATAATCAAGCTGCTGAAAACGAAAGGAGAAAATCTTAAAGGTATTCAAAGGAAAAAAACAAATACAATTGCATACAGAAACCAGAACAAGAATTTCTCATCTGAGATTATGTGAACTACAAGACAGTACTGTTAGAAAACAAAACTGCCAACCAAGCATTATACATCCTTCGAGAATATCTTTCAAAAACAAAGGTAAAGTACTTTCGCAGACAATAAAGCCGAGAGGCAACCAAGATATGCATATCAAGACCTTACAGTAAATCCTCAGGCAAAGAAGTACAATCCACAAAGAAATGAAAGCTGCAGAAATGCCATGGATATGGGGGAAGAGATAAAGAAAGTATATTTTTCATAAATAAAAACTCTATACTGTGCCTTACATTGGACTTCATGATGAAAGACTGAATGCTTCCCCCTAAACATTTAGGAACAAAATGAAGAGTATCCTATCATCACTCCCATCCATGATAGCAGAGGTTCTGACCAATGCAATACAGCAAGAGAAAAACTTTGAAGAAATATCAATTATCACAAAAAACTCAGACTATAATTTGCAGGTGACATGATTTTCTATGTAGAAAACTTCACCCCAAAATTTCTAGATCTAATAAGTGAGTTGAGCAAGATCACAGGACATAGGTGGATAATACACAAATACAAAAATCAATTGTATTTTTCCACACCTCTTACCATATATAAAAATTATCTCAAAATGGATCAAGAACCTACATGAAAGAGCAAAAACAGTAAAATTCTTAGAAGAAAAAATAAATTGTACTACATCAAAATTTTTAACTCCTTGAAAGGATACCATCAAGACAGTGAAAAGAAAACCTACACAATGAGAAAATATTTGTAAAGCACAGGTCTGATACGGGACTCATATTAATAATACAGAAGGAAATCTTACAAGTCAACAAAAAAGGCAAACAATACAATTTTAAAATAGGCAAAGGAGCTGAATAGAGGTTTTTACAAAAGAAATACACAAATGGCCAGTAAGTACATGAAAAGATGTTCCACATCATTAGCCATCAGGGAAATACAAATCAAAACCCCAAGGAGAAAACACTTCACATCCACTAGTATGGTTACAATCAAAGGACAGAGAACAAGTTTTGGTGATGATGTGCAGAAAATGGAATCCTCACATAGTGCTAATGAGAAAGTAAAACTTGGAAAACGGGCTGGTAGTTCCTCAAAAAGTTAAAGTTACCATGAGTCAGTAATTCCATTCTTAGATATATACCCAAAAGAAATGAAAACACAGGTCCATACAAAAACTTACACAGGACTGTTCATAGCTGCATTATTCTTAACAGCCCAAACTGGGAGCTAGCCAAATGCTCATCAATAAAGTCAACATGATACATTCTTACAACAGGATATTGTTCAGCAATAAAATCCAACAGAGCATCAATATGTGCCCCAACATGGATGAAACTAGAGAACATTTTACCAAGTAAAAGAAACCCAACACAAAAAGCTAGATATTATACGATTCCATTTATATGAAACTTCCAGAACAGACAAATTTAGAGAGACAGAAAGGAGATTCATGGTTGCCAGAGATGAAGGAATGGGGAAATAGAAGGTGACTGCCAACAGGTACAAGATAGCCAGAGATGAAGGAATGGGGAAATAGAAGGTGACTGCCAACAGGTACAAGATAGCCTCTGGAGGTAATGAAACTGATTGCAGTGACAGCTGTTAAAAACCATAGAACTGTGTGCTTTAAGTGGGTGAATTATATGGTCTATTTTAATAAAGCTATTATTTAAAAAAAAGATCCCAAATGTCTACCTCCAATCCTGAATTCTGTCCTACACTTTACGTCATTATAATAAAATAAATATACCATAATCATCTTGAACTTTGCACACTGAAAATTTAAACTTAGTGCCTTCAAGGGTACTCATCATAACTAGGAACACTGTTATTCAGTTACTCAAACAGAAATTGTAGAGTCATTCTATTCTTTGACTCTCCTTTATATTGGTCACATAAAGGCTTATTGGTTTACTTCTTACACCACTCCTAAATATGATTCCTTCATGCCTCAGCCTTATTTTAAGACCTTAGACTTTCCTGCTAAAATTACTGCAAAAGTCTCCTAAATGATATCACTGCTTCTAGTCTTGCCTTTCTCCAAGAGATTCTCCACTGCTGCCAGTTTTTCTAAAATGCAAATACAGTTGTATCAATTTCCTACTTAAATGTCCAAACGTCTTTCTAATCTTACAGCAGAATCTCTAGGGTGCCTCCTTTTTCATCAGTCCTACAAGTGTAGCGATTTTTTAGCATCTTTACTACTCACATCTGGGTAAGTTCACTTTCTCTGCAAAAATTTTCTCTAATTTGGCTATTTACTAGTCCCTACATGGAAACACTTCTGTAACCTTCCCCTATCCCCTAAAGCGAGGTATGTGTAGCTCCTTTTTCTTCCTATACCATGCTGAGCAAGTCTTATCACTCTGTGAATCCTCCATATAAGACAATGAATTGCCTAAGGGCTTTCATCTTTATATCCTCAATACAGTACATGCTAAGTGCTCAAAACTAATGAAAGAATGAGCAGCTTGAAAAATGGCAGAATTGGTATGTTTCCCCACAGCTTTAACATGACCTAAGAACTAGCATTTAATAACTCACACTGACTTGATATTAAATCACATGACTAGAAATGTTAGTCTAGACCAAGTAAGTTATTGTATTTAGAAACTATTCATCATTTATACTTCTGATTTAATGAGAACCTAAAGTTTACACAGTGGATTTTGGGGTCAAAGTGGGATTTCACTTACCTTAACAACATCAGCTTTATGTTTTTCTAAAACTTGAAGAGTTTGGGCAGTATTGGAATCAATCACTACCACAAGCGAATGACATCCATAAGCAATTAAACCTTGCCAGCCCCTAGCAAAACAGCAATGTTAAAACTTAAACACAGAACAAAGCAAGACTCAACTTCTCTCTTGCCAATCTGAAATAAATGATAAATCTAATTCATATATAACACCATTAATAAAATTATTATTGAAGGCCAAAGGTCCATATGTAACATTCCATTTAAATAAAAGTTCTAGCTAAGCTTATACAAATACTTGTTGAAATTCAGTTTTCAGGTGGATTAAAAAAAAAGATTCTAAGGGATATGCATGTAGAGCTATGAGGATGTATAAAGTAACTTATACTGATTGTTGGCATATACTTTGTCTTATTTTCTTATTCAGCTTCCCATACTTAGAATCCATAATATGCCTGGGATAAGTATTTGTGACAATTCCTGGTTCTTCTAACAACACACAAGACAGGAGGTTTTTCAGTCCTCTTGGCAACGTTCACAGAGACAGGGCTTCAGGATTTTAGTTTTCACTGTGTTAATTTACAGTGGAAAGATAACGAGTAATAAGGATGACCTATTGTGGATAGGAACGTCTTCCACAGGAGGAGCCAGAAAAAGATAAAGGTGAAAAGAACAGATAGATGGCCTAGAACAAGGTCTGGCACCCTGTTCACTGCTTTGCTGAATAAAAGTAAGTGAGAAACAGAAATATGAGAAGGAGGAAAGAATGGAAAAGAGAAAGAGGACAGAGAATTGAGAGTGGGTAGCGAACGCCCGGAGGATGGAAAAAAGAACGACATGGTAAAGGAATGAAGTGCACATGAAAAAACAGAGAAACACAAAAGAACGCGGGCGGATGTGTTTGCACGGTGAATTTCCCACATGGGCATTTGCTACTTTCATAACGACAACAAAAACGCGTCATCTAACAGAAAATATAGCAGGAGAGGGAGGGCGGCACCCTGTCTTGGCAAGGCCGAAACAACCAGGGAGTGAAACCTCTTGTTCCCTCCCCTTCCCCTCGCAAACTCCTGGCCGAACCTGCCGGCCTGGCGCCCTCACCAGTCCACCGCCGCCTTGTTGTGGCCGCTGAGGGCCCCCGTAAGGGTGCGCGCAGACACCTTGAAGTTCACGGTGTAGGGTAACATCTCGGCGGCACCCGCCGCCCTTCGTGGACACCGGCAACCAGGAAGCGGCGGACAAAGCGCTTCCGTTCCCGAGCCCGGGTAGCCCCATAGGCGCCGCTGTCAGGTTCCGCCAGAGACGTCGTCCCTCTGTCTATACCTTCCTCCTTCCAGGGTCCTATTGCTTTCAGGTTCCACCGCTCCTAGGTTCCGCCTTCTCCAGAATTCCACACCCCAGGTAGTTCTAGGCTTAGAAAAAGAGGTACTGCCTCCGCTCTCATCAGTTTTCGTCTGCTTGAGGAACAGATTGCTGGAAATTGTGAAAAGCAAGGGATAAATGCCCCAACTTGCTTCTCTACTTTTAATCAGCTGTTTAGGACAATTACCCGTGTCAGGTACTCCTGTTGGCCATATAGATGAAGAAGATAAAGTCTCAAGGAAGAAATGGATGAATGATGTTATCTAAATGAAATGGAGAAAATGAATGAAGTGATGCCCCGATAATAAACAGTTTCCAAATACAGAGAACCCTCCATATCTGGTCTTGGAAATATTCCGCTTGCACTTGAAGTACAGTGACCATTTTCCTGTTTGGGAGGTCTAGCTTTCATTTGCAGTTTCTCCTCCGCTACTGCCCGTTGAGTTAGACCCTTCCTTCCCTTCTTCGTAGTCAGCACTTGGTTTACTATACCATAACACTTAATGAAGTGATTTAGTTCTTCCCAGTGTTAACGTAGGTAAAAACAGCAAGAGACAGATTCTTCAAGGGACACTGATATTTTGGAACAGCAAAGTACTGCAATGGGAATATTCATGTCGTGGTAAACTATAGAAATAGCCAAAGAAGTTGAGGAAAAGGGAAGTTTTTAAAGGCAAAAATAAAGAGAATTACATCAGATATTTAAAAGCTGTAATCATAGACCACGGTCATTAATAGCAGAATTGACAAAAGCAATTCCATGTTTATTCTGACAGCTTTCAGATTCATTTCACATAAATCTACACCACCTCTTGGTGGTATCACCTCCTGGTGATCTCTAAGTACTAGTTAGCTCTTTGATCAACAAAAGAGACAAAATATCGTTAATTTCTTATCATTCATCACTCTCAGAAATCAGCTTTCTCAAAGATCACTTCCAATATTCCTCTTAGTTGACAAAGTCAGTGAATACGTTTTGGTTCTTAGTTGTCCTTTTGAAAATAATCACTGTTACTGCTTCCCTTTCTCTCCCTTGCCCCACCGCCTTCCCTACTGATGCCTTCACAACCAGAGCACATGTCCATAAGAACCGATCTGAATTTATAAGCCCCCATTAAAATTCTTGATGCCTCTTGTAATAGAAATTAATTGGTTCTCCAAATCCATTCCTTTTCTTTCATATGAACAGAACAGCAATTTATATCTGTCACTCCATTAAAGGAGTATACATCTCCATTTTCCTTACAACTAGACTAGGCCATGAAACTAAATTCTTGCCAATTAAAAGTAAGTGGAAGTTTGTGCAGCGACTTCTAAAAAAATCACTTTTCTGTGTTATTCTTGAGTGCTATTTAAGCATTTACGCCCTATATTATTGCTGTATACAGATATTCCTGTCTCATGGAGGAGACCAATACATCTTTAGGTAACCATAAATATAAGGAAATAAACCTACTGTGGTAGACATAGAACTCCTCTTACAAAGGAACTAAATCTTCCTCTTCCTTCCTATCTAGTGCCTAGCACTCTTCCTGGCATACAATAGGGCCTCAGTAAATGATTGATGGTGCAGGGGTTCCAAATGCCCATTAAGTATAAGGTCAAAGAGGCACAAAGTGACAATAAGGGTTCCTTGCAGGAGCTTACAGATGGCATGGGCAGCAGATAACCAGACTTTCTGTACTCCTGGTGATAAAAAGCCTCTTGGAGGAAGAAGGATTAATTAGTTTAAATCTGTAAGGCACCTTGAGGGTACGAATGCTGAATATTCAGAGCATGGACCAGCTGGGGTTGGGAAAGCAATATGTCTCCCATGTTAAAAGAATATGCAGTTAAGTGTGTTTATGGGTTTTTATGGCCTTCTGTGAAGCATCTGTCTTGCCCAGTGTGGAAGACAGGCTACTGGACACACTGAACAGTTGATTTGTTTAATAGGACAGAAGATGCTCCTGTTTAATGACTGAAAAACCACCACACCCCATGCCATGAACTCCACATCTTGGTAATCTGGGCTCAGAACATATCACTGCTAAACCATGTACATCCCTAAAATGAAACAACTATTTCCCCTTTCTTTTAAAGTTGGTGGAAATAAAAATAAGTGAATTTCCAACTCCTATTCTGATTGGGTAGAGGAGAGAAGAATTGGTGAAGAAATAAATAGTATATACCTGGATAAATCACTTCACAAAGAAACTTTCCAAGGTCATTCAGAGACAGTATTGAAAAATAGGTTTTAGCAGGGGAGATACATAGAAGATGAAGCTGATAGATCAGTACTCTACTACTTAGCATTCACAAAATTCTGAGCACTGTAACAAACACTTTACCTGCATTATCTAATGCACTCAAAAGGAAAAGACTGTTATTATAAATATCCTACCTATGATGCATTCAAGGAGCAGAGTGGCCCAAAGTCAGATGGCTAAGAAAAGGTATGTCCAATATTAGCCTGGAATCAACAAGAGATTCCAAAATTCATTCTTTTGACTTCTAACAGCACCACATTTTCCTCTACATCACAATCTACTCCAGAGCCCAGACAGAATAAACCCCAGCTGCTTGGGAAGCATGAGATTTAAAAGCAATGACAGCTTTATTGAGACATAATTCATATACTATATAATTCATCTACTTATTTAGTAGTACAGTGTGGTGTATTTTACTATATTCACAGTATTGCAACTATCATCATAATCAATTTTAGAACATTCATCACTTCTGAGAGAACCCTTGTACAAATTAACACTCACTCACTATTTCCTCACTTCTCCATCCCTGTCTCAGCCATAAGCAACCACAGATCTACTTTTGACCTCTATAGATTTGCGTGTTCTGGACATTCCATATAAATGGAATCATACAGTATGGTGGCCTTTTGTGCCTGGCTTCTTCTACTTAGTATAATGCCTTCAGGTTTTACCAACGTTGCAGCATGTATCTATGCTTTCTTCTTTTTTATTTAAGAACAGTATTTCAATATACCACTTTTTTTTATTCATTCATCAAGTTTATGGACACTGGAGTTGTTTTCCACTTTTTTGGCTATTATGAATACAGTACTGTAATTTTGCTATGAACATTCCCACACATTTTCTGTCTGTACTGATGTTTTTATTACTCTTGAGTACGTACCTAAGAACATAATTGCTGGTTCATATGGTAACTCTACATTTAACTTTTTGAGGACCTTCCAACATATTTTCTAACCACCATTTAGCACTCTTATCAACAGTATATGAGAATTCCAATTTCTCACCTACATTTCTTATTCTCTTTTCGATAACAGCCACTCTAGTTGCTATTGTTTGGATAAATGTCTTCTAAGAGCCTGTGTATTAAAGGCTTTGTCCAAGCCCATGGCACTATTGGGAGTTAGTAGAGCTTTTAGAACCTAGAAGGAGGTTTTAGGTCTGGGATGGGGGTAACCTCTAAGAGAATTTCGGCACCCTGGTTTCTTTCTCTTTCTTAACATGCCCACGAGGTGAAAGGTTTTGCCATGTACTGCCTTGCAAGGTCCCAAAAGCAACGGCACCAATCAGTCATAGGCAGAAAATCTCCAAAACTGTGAACTGAAATAAACTTTTGCTCTTTGTAAGCTTATTATCTCAGGTATTTGTA
>PVJO010011037.1:0-61570 GCA_004026905.1 Hystrix cristata
CCTCCCAAAGTCATGCAGAAATTAGACTCTAATGCAGCAGTTAAGAGGTGGGACCACAGGAGGTGATGAGGCCATGAGGACTCCACCTCGGGGAGAAGATTAAGCTTTACCAAAGATCTGGAGAGAGCTCAGTAGTCCTCTTTTTGCCCTCCAACCCTTCCGCTATGTGAGGAAAACAAAGTCCGTCTTTTGGAGGGGGTAGCAGCAAGGTGCCATCTTGGAAGCAGAAAGCAGCCCTCACCAGACTCTGGACCTGCCGGTGTCTTCATCTTGGACTTCCCAGCCTCTAGGACTGTGAGGAATACCTGTTCTTTATAAATTACCCAGTCTGAGGTATTTTGCTATAGCAATGCACACCGTGACAGCAGGAGTCTAGGGCTGCTTTTATTTTTCCTGTTTGGTCGTACCAGTTGTCCTGACAGTAGGCAGAGGAGATGGGAGGAGAGAGAGTCACGATGCTCTCGACTTCTCTTCTGAGTTCTACTGTTTTCAAACCCACTTCATTTTGGGGGTGAAAGTTTGGGATACACTCACATAAGTTTCTGATGTTCTCCTTCCCCATACACTCCTCACCTGAACAAATGCCTTCTCTACGTGTGCTTGAGGGCTCGTTGGCCCTCAAGAGAGCAAGCCTCGAGCTTTGACTCAGTTTTTGAAATCCAAGGTTAAGAAAGTCAGCCCTGTCCAAGGTGGGCGCCCTAGTGAAGCTGTAACATCACTGACCTCTCAGCATAGCACGGTCATTTGGCCCACAATGTGGAAGGCCTGTATTCATAGCTCGTCATAGCTAGGATCGGCGGTGCACCTTCGTTCTTCAAGCCTCGCTTTGCTGAGTCTCATACTGGCTCAGCGAGGTGAGTAATCTTTCCAACTTCCAAGGTAAGAACAGAAGCTCGAACAAGTGAACTGACTGGCCCAAGAACACTCAACTAGGGAATTGTAGGACTGGGATTCAAAGCATGGCTGCTCAGAAGGTTTTTCTCTCTTGTAGGGAATGGGAAAAGCTGAGGCTTTCCTGGTTCTGAGTCTTTTCTGAGGGGCCCTTGATTCCTCATCTGACACCCACTAAGTACTCCCCGGTCACTTCCACATGTCACCTGGCTAGCTCTCCTCAAAGCACACTTCAGAGTCCCCAAATGACAAATGACAGACTGACAGCCACGATTATCTGAATTTCTGGCTTCTGCATTAGAATATAAGTTTTGCGATGGCACTGATTTTGTTCACCAAAATATCTTTCGTACCTAGCAAAGTGCTGGACCTGTAAAGGTGTTTTATGAGAATCTATCAACCAAATGAATGAATGGATTAACAAAACAACTAAATGAATATCTCTCATTAGCTATGTGAGACTAGGAAGTACGCTCTCCAATCCTCCAGTTCCCCCTTCCAAAGAGGAACTCTCACCTGCAGAGCTATTGGGAGACTTGGTAATAAGGTATATAAAGCAGTTAGCTCAGTGCCAGACACATAGTAGGTACTTAATAAATGGGAGCCATTATTCTTATCACTTAACAAATTCACACGTCAAGGCAAAGTCTCCTGTTTTCCTCATACCTCCTCTGTCATCAAGAAAAGGAAAGAAGCGGTGTCCTCCAGGACCTGTGCTGTGTCTCTGACATGCAGACAGGAAGAGACCATACTGCCATCCCCTGCGAGTGGCAACAGGGCTGGCACACTCCTTTCTCTGCTCGCCGTGCCTCCCAGTACCTCTGTGATGATCAGTCATGCTCGGACCCTGCTCCTGGTTCCCCAGCATTTGTGGCAGCTGCGAAACTCAGTTCTACAAGGAGTTCAGACTGTCAAGGACACAATATATTCCTGAATGCTCCAGGGATCTGATGGGAGAGCTGTTTCCTGAGTCCACAAAGCAGACCCTCAACTTGCTGTGTGCCTTCGTATGCACAATTCAGCCTTCCTGGGCTCAGTTTGTCAATCTCTAAGATGCAAACATGATACCCAATTTATAGGGTTGTAAGGATTTCATGAGATAATTCTAAAAATAATGATGTTAATCACTGCTACCATGACAGAAGCTTCGCTGTGTCACAAGGTGCCCCACACGCTTGGCTTCCTCACTGCATCTTCCCAACAATTTTACCACTATTGGATTATTATCATTCCTTTATTCAGATGATAAAATGCAGGCACAGAGAGCAAAAGGAAAGTCCACAAGGTAACTCAGCACGAAAGGGTCAGAACGAGGACTCAACAACCCAAGAGCAAGTTCCCATGCTAAAGATGTCAACCTGTAACACCCTGCCCAACACCTGAAGCTTCAAAATGCTTGATCTTCCTGTATCCGCAGAGATCGTCTCTCACCTGTCACTTCTGGCATTTTCGGTTCACTCAAACCCAGTCTCGCAGATATGTTCAAGGAACCAGTGAATCTTTTAATTAAAACAGTCCTCAATGATGAATCTGTTATTACGAAGCTTTACCTATGTAAAACATTAATAATACAAATTTCATTTGTTTATGTCAGTGCCAAGCATTAATTTTTAATAGCAAAGTATATGAGTTATGAAAGGCATTAATGCAAACCAAATCACCAACTGAGGAGGAAAAGGAAATCTATTTTTTAGGGTAAGCAGTAGCGATGAAATATTATTGTGGCTTCCAAGCAGGGAGGGAGAAAAAATATTTCTTCATCCTTCAGCAGCAATTAAAAAAAAAAAAAAAGACCCAGATGAAGAAAGAACTTTACCGTCACCTTAACATTAGTTCTAAATCAGAGCAGAGAGCTGTCGCTTTTATTTGCTGGATCTCTGGTGGCAATTTCAAAGCAAGAAGTTTAAGCAAAATTGTCCTCATTACCCAGCCCAGCCACATAAATACTTCCAGGATACAATATTAATACTAATTTGTTACATCCATCCAGAATGATCGAATTCACAGTGCACTTTCATCCAGTGTCTCAGCTGATCCCTGACACTGTGCAAGAGAGAAGAGTTTATCCCCAATTTATAGATGAACTCACTAAGGCACCAAAAGCTTAGGTAATTGGACTGGGATAGCAGCAAGTACTTAGAGAATAAGCAGAGGAACACAAGCAGGAAAAGAGGACAAAAGGAAGAGAGGAAGCCTGACCAGCCGGCCAGGAGGAGAGTTTGGGGAGGGAGATAGAGACAGGAGCCTCATGTTCAGGAGTTCTCCATCTGTCCACTTCCCCTCTCCAGATCCACCCTTCTCTGTACACCACTGGACTTCCTCTCTCCCACATTCAGCCAATCACAGGGCCCAGCGGGAGACTGGCAGGTGGAAGGAGGTGGGGCACAGGAATTTCCTCTGTGCACTCTGCCCATGCTGCCCCAGCGCCACCTCCTGCAGTAGCTACACCCTCCTTCATCTCAGCTCCCACCAAGAGACCCCTTTCCTGTGATTCCTTTCTCACAGTGTCCCCCAAGAATGTTCTATCCTCCCATCCATCCTTCAGCCCAAGAGACAGTAATGGCTTCCTGTTGACAGGGGCCTCCAGCACCTCCGCCTCCCCTAGTCACTCTCTTAGCACTGCTCACACCTTTGCCAGGGGTCTCTCCTTTAAACACTCCTCAGTAAAACCATCCAGAATTCATAGAGGATGATCTTCTTTCCTGCTTGGAATCTGATTTTCATACCAGTGCTCTTATCCGGTATTAAAGATGGACTCTATTACCAACACGGGAGCTGATCAAAAGGAAAGATCAGCTGTCATTTCGTGGGCGCTTCTCTACTCACTGAAGAGCGTCGCTCAGCCAGTTAGCTCTAAACCAGCCCTGGAACTGACGGTCTCTGATTTCAGATCCCGTCTCGTGTCTATAGTTACCTGGGACATCAGAGGCAGGTGTGGCCCTAATGGAGAAGGTGATAACAACACCAACTTGCAGTAAGAGCTTTCTAGACAAGGAGAATGGCAAATACATCCACATCTTGACAGGTCTATTATATTGCTCAAGTATTTTGAAAATGTATATATGTGCCTCATTCTGTAATATTTACATGTCTACATGTGTACCTGTTAAGTAGACATTGTTGTCCTCACCGTGTGTGGGGGGGGGGTAGTGGACCTAGGGCCTTCACACTACATCCACAGCCCTTTTTCCCTTTTTTATTTTTTTATTTTGCAGCAAGGTCTCACTAAGTTGTCCAGGCAGGATTGAAACCGGCCATCCTCCTGCCTCAGTTTCCCAGAGTGTTGGGATTGCAGGTGTGTGCCGCCGCATCCAGCGAGTGTCCTCATTTGTAGATGAAGAAATGGAGGCTCAGAGTCTACGACCAGCCTGCTTTTTTGAAGCCAGGAAGTTATTAACATTTTTTATCAAAATGTTTCCTCTTCTGGAAGACTGCCTCTTGGACATGCTCAGCAACGTTTATGCTCCCATCCAATCCTCCCAACACCCCTATGAGATTATTTACACTTAATATTCCCAATTCACAGATGAAGAAATTGGGGCTGAAGTCATTCGGGAGGTTCCAAAGCTCACCAGCTTCTGTGAGGTCGCAGTTACTCCTAGGCAGACCACACTGTGTTTCCTCTTTGTCAAGTGGCTCCTACCATGAGAGAAGCAGCATTATTCCCTCTCAGCCACTCTGCTGCTTGGGCACGTTGGCTGGAGCAATTCCCAGATCACATGGATGACCTCGCTGGCTCCAGCCACCTTCCTCACCCACTCGCCACATCACTTCTGTGACATTCATGTCTATTTTTAATCTCACTGAAGAACGAACTAAAAAAGATAAAGTCCTGAGATGACCAAAGCAATTATTCTAGTGAAAGAGTTAATTCCATGGCCCTTTGAACCTGATAGATTTATTATTTTAATTTTAAAAGTAATACACTGTCATCGCTATAATATCAAGCCGTGCAGAATGGAATAAAGTGAAAAATGAACTTCTCCCTCTTCCCAGCTGGCTCTCAAACCCACTTGTCAGAGGCAACCATCAGATGTCACGGATGCCTTTGCCCTCTAGCCGAAATGCTAACACGTTTTACATAAACGAAATCAGGCTAGATAAGATGTTCTGGACCTCGATCTTTTTCCCCAGCAAAATAGCTCAGAAATCCTTCTACGCATTAACTTCATTCATTCGTTCGCGCAGTAAAAATTTATAAAGCACCGCGCTGCACCATGCGCTGCGTAAGGCGTCACATAAACACCAGTTGAGGGACCTGTCACCCTCGCCATGACTGCTGCCATCAACAGAGCTGCAGACGTGTACCAAGAGCACAAGATGTGCCCACAACGATACGCCGTCTCTTGTTATTAGAGCAACTCTGGCTTGGGTCCGATAACAGCTCCATCTTTGCAACGGGAGACAGAGCGTGAAGAAGTTAAGTAACTTACAAAGAGTTGCCCCCTAGTTCCCGTGGACTCGGGATTTGAACCCGGCTAGCCTGCCTCCAAAGCCCACACACAATACGCAATGCCTCTTGGTTCTTGTCCTCAACTGAGTTCACAATCTGGGGCTTACTGAGATGAAGGATGTACACCGTGAACGCGGACAGTAAGTGGCATTTAAAGAAAACTAATACTATGATACATTTTGCATTATGTCAGAATTCATGTAAGCATTTTCCTGTTGATGGATATTTGGATCAATTACAGTACTTTATGATTGTAAACAGCATAGAGTGAACGTTTTGGTCCGCCTGTTGCTGGGCAACTATATATACTTACATAAATATATAGCTATATATATGAACCACCAAGGCAAACAGCACTTGTGTTTTTGTTTGATATTTCCATTGCCCTGCAGAAAGTGATGCTCCCACATGCAGCGTGGCTGAGTGCTACCTACTCAACAGGACTGGCTATTAGGGATCACTTAATCTTTACTGAAAAACAGAATCTCCTTCCTGTTATTTGCATCTCTTTGCTTTTGAGGGTTCTTCTATATGTTTATTAACTGTAGTCACTTTTTAATTTTAACTCATTATCTTAGGACAGAGTGTGAGTTAATGGGAAAAAGGGAGCGAAAATGTGACCAGAGCTCAGGAGACTTAGGACTTAATCCCAGCAGCTGAACTTACTTGCTTCATGTGTCAGAAACCTCAGCATGAGGGTCCTGGAATAGACAGATCTGGGACCATGGCTTCCAAGACCACATTGTGAGGACCAGGGAGAACCCGGAAGGGAGTTGGCTGCAGGATTTCACCCAGCCCCCAAGAAACTCCCAAACCCAAGAGAAGTGTTTGGGATGAAGTCCCTCAACAGTGCGACCGACTGAGGTCACCTGAATCCACTCTGAGCTTGCAATTCTCAAATTGGGTCATCACTGACCAAATAAAGTGAAGGGAACTTGTCTTCCATGAGCAATTACAAAAGAAACTATGCTTCCTCCTCCTCCTCCCTCCTGCATCCTCCATCCTTAAGGCCAGAGATGACCACGCCCAGAAGAGGCAGGACATGTGTAGAAGAGAGGCGACCTTTCTTCCTCGGGTTCATCCCAGCCACAGACATTTCACTCTAGACTTTGCAAGGTAAATGGGGCTTTCAATCTAACAGGAGATTGAAGTTCTGGAAATAAACAGATCTGCCTCTCCAGAATCAAAGTAAGACCCTTGTAATACTGAAAGTCAGCGACGGTGCCGGGCTGTGCCTGAACTGTCATGGAAAGAACCCTCCACTCTGCCAGACAGACGGGGTGGGGGGCGGGGGGCAGCACGCACAGCTGGTGGCAGCGATGAGGGGGGAAAATTAAGGATTTTCTGTTTACATTACAACCGGTTAAGACTCCTCATTATCAGTAAATAATGGGGACTGACGCAGCTGATCTTTTCTACTTCTCTAATTCTGAGATTACATGATTTATTCATTTTTCAGCATGCATCTGAGAAGCACTTATGTACCAAGAGCTGCATAAAACTGTGAGAGAACAGAAAGAAAAAGTGTTGCCTCCATCTTCTAAGAACTTTCCATCTGTGGGGAAAAAAGGGCGCAATGAAAGCAGTCGTCATACTGTGCTGTAAGTGGAACGAAAAGGTGTGTTCAGGGTCCAGCAAGATGAGGGAGAAGAGACATCGTAGAGGGGGCCTTCCAGGAAAGGCAAACAGAGGCTCCTGTAATGAGAAGACTTGGCTGGAGAGAAGTGGGGACAGGATGCTGCAGACAGAGGATGGAGCTGTGCTCTGGCACTGGGGCACGGGAAGCTTGGTGGCTGAAGGGACTGTGAAGAGATAGAGGTGACTGAAGCAGGGAGGAGCTGGTTGGGAAGGCGGGCCAAGGAGTTTGAACTTTGTCCCCAAAGTCACGGGAGTCATAGGAAGCTCATGGGCAGAGATGTGTCATGGTCAGAATTGGTTCTCAGAAAGATGTCTGTGGATCCAGTCTGGAGTGTGGATTGCAGAACCAGGAAGAGACTGGAGGCCAAGTCAACGTCAGCTTTGAACATCTTCCATGAGGCTCTGAGCGCCTTGAGAAAGTGAGAGCAGGAAAGCAGCGTAGTCTTCCTTTTGTCTCAACCCCACAGGCTTAAGCAATAGCACAGCACCTGCCCCTCCTTTCTGGAGGTATTGTCCTAGCAGAGTAGGGCACTACCAAAATGGCCAACCTGAAAAGGCAGGTGAGGAGGGAATACATGGATTTCAGAGCTGTCCTGTGCAATTTCCCCAAGGACACAATTCACAGCAGATCTGACTGGGACTCCTCCCGCCACACAGGGTCTAGGGTGACCAACAACAGGGCTGGAACCTTCCATGAGGAATCACATCCAGCAGCGCTAATCAGGCCAATTAACATCAATCTTGAAGCCCATGGCAAAACTCTTACAGGAAAAAATAAAAGGTATTGCCCTTTTATGAACCTCTTCTTACCATACATCAAGATTCAAATGTCCTCAAAGAAACTGCAGGGTGGAAAACACTATCACTATTTTATTTGTGAGACAGAGAGCTTAACAAGTGTGCCCAGCAGCATCTCACCAGATCAGAGGCACTGAGCCCAGCTCCCATCACAGGGTGGTTCTGCTCCAACCATCCACCACCTTCAGCGTGACTGGAGGGATAGAGATGGAGCTGCCCCAGGCTCCGTGCCCCAGCTGGCTGACATTTCCCAGGCCCCATTACTGACAGCATCTCAGCAACAGCCAAGCCCTAACTTCCACTGGGCTAAAGAAACCTCCAAGACAGACCCATTTCACACCAACGTACAGAGGGAGACAGGAGGGGGGCAGTTAGGAGTGTTGCTAAGGAAGCTGGATAACCAGGCTCTGTCTCTTCTTAGTTGTGGGTCCTGGCATTTAGCTAACCTCACTGCATGTGACGTTCTCATTTGTAAAATGGAAATAAGAATAGTATCACCTCATCAGGTAGCTGTGGATGTGGGATTAAAAGAGTTAATACACACGCAGGGCTTGAAAGTGTGCTGGCCTATTCTGAGTGCCCAATAAGTAGTGGCTACTGTTGACTTATCATGAGCCTATTGGGTATACTGTGTCAGGTGCCAAGGGGACACGGAAGGTGTCATGCAGGCCCTCACAGAGGTCTGACCAGAAAGAAAGAGCTTGGTGTGTCCTAGAACCTGCAGGGTAGGAGGCTGAGTGGAGCAGGAGCTTTATGACCGGTGGGGAGAGTGACATGAAGGGAAGTCATGGCAGTAGTTGTAATCAAGCCAGGTAGAGCTTGGTGGACCTCAGGGAGGGGTTTGTGATTTATTCTGAGTGCAACAGGGAGCCAGTGAAGAGTGTTAACAAGAACTGTCTGACTTAAGCTGTGACCTATGCAGCCTAAACACCGTGGTAAGAGGGAACGGGGAGGGACAAAGGTGGAAGCAGTTACACCAGCCAGGCAGTTACAGTAGAAGTCTACGAGAGGGATAAAGAGCTCACAGGATGCTTAAGATATACACCTTCTCTGCAACATCTCAACATATGTCCCTAGCGCTACCCTGGAATGCAAGGTCGCGGTCCTCTCCACTCCAAGAATTCCCTCAACTTGGCACAAACCAAGTGCCAACTCCCTCGCTTGGCACAAACCCTGCCCTTGCATCTTTTTTCTTTGTCCTTCTCGATTCCTTTCCTCATTGTTCTCTTAAAACCCCAAATAATCCCTGTTTTATTTCGTGTCACTAAGTTGTCAGTCATTGTCGGTCACATCCGGTTCTGTTGCAAGATGTGCTTTTGGGATCATGAAGATAAGTAGAAAAGATGTATTCATTTCCAGGGGCTGCCATACCATATTATCACAAACTAGGTGATTTAAAACAACAGAAATTTATCCTCTCACACCTCTGAAAGCTAAAAGTCTGATATCTAGAGGTTGGCAGAGCCACATTCTCTCTGAAGGTACTGGAGAAGAACACTTCCTTGTATGTTCCTGCCTTCCGGTGGCTTCTAACACATCTTAGAATGTCTTAGTTTATGGCTTCATCCCTCTAGTCTCTGCCTCCACCTCCGCATGGCATGTTCCCTCTTTGAGTACCTGTGTCCCTTCTCGTTCTGATAAGGACACCAGTCATTAGGTGTAGGCCCACATTAGTACAGCACAAACTTGACTTAATTTAACTAATTTACAACTACAAAAGCCTTATTTCTGAATAAGATCACACCCTGAGATTCCAGGTAGATAGGAATTTGAGGGGATATTTTTCAATACAGTAAGGGCCTTTGGTGAAAAATATCTAAGAGAAAATCTGACCATTTGCACTACAAAAATTAAGTTCTTGGTAACATTTCTCCAGGACATAATCTTTTTCCTGCATAACCTTGAGTGACCTCAAGCCAGGATATTTTCTGTTAACTTTAAAACAGGAAGTACAGGCTCTGGAAATACAGGGAAAATGGGAAGGAAACTCGCATTGCTCTAATGCAGACAAGGAAGTAGGCCCAGAGAAGAGCCGGGCACCTTAAGCAAGGGGCCTGGATGCCTGGCCTCCAACACAGATCAGAGCTCTTTTCAGCGCACAGGCTGCCTTAGGAAAACAGGTATGAGTGTTCTCATGGCCAAACATGGGACTCCTGAAGGCAGAGGGACAATGACCAGAAGAAAATGAGACAGGCAAAGGTTTTATCTTCTCAAGGCTGCCGATGCCCAAGGCCTGAGGCTGGCAACGCTACGAGCAGAGAAGAGCACAGGGCCTGGTCAGAAGATGCTACACATGTGTTGCTCGGTTGCCTGACTGTCCTGCCTCCTATCAGGAGGCCTGGCAGTGAGTCCCACCATGCTGTTGAGTTGCAAAGAGGGAGGGGTCTCCTGTCATGTCCATCAAATCTTTTGTAGCCAAGAGCCATTGGTGCTGATATTCACCTCTGCCAACTGGTGAGAGGAAGTAGGCAAGTGGTTTCCAGGCCTTAAGGGTGGCAACAATGTTTTTTTGTTGTTGTTAATTCACTAGATGAGCTTGGATTTGGTCCAGCTCTGCTGAGATAATGCCAGTTCCGGAGTTCAACTCAGGCCCATTCAAAGGAAATGTAGGTAGTCTGAAGAAATGGGGACCAAACAGAAGAGGAAGAAGAAAAAGAAGAGGAGGAAGAGAGGAGTGTAAGAAAATGAATAAACGAATTAGATGGACTTGGATATAAACATGGCACATTTACTTTTATCTGCCATAACCCCTAAGACAGATGTAGAGAGATGACTGTAGACAGAAAATAAGTTAGAAAAAGCACAGAAAGGCTGCCTAGTGCCTGGAATGTGCATCCACATAAGTGACCTACCCGGCTAGCCCAAGACTAGGTCCTCAGCCCGCAATCCCTCACTGTGGGATTGGAGCCACCCCACATCTCGTCCTCCTCAATTTCCTTACCTGTGACTGGGATGCTGCCCAGCTGTCTACATGAAATCACACATCTTTGCAACATGTTTACGCACCCGCCTTGTTTCAGAAGGGATCTGAGGAACCTATAAGATGATACAGATACTGCCCTTAGCACACTGCTTAGGATGTAATAGGCCCTCAATCAGCACTAGCCTTCCTTGCTAAAGATAACCTCCTCCATTCAGTCTAATTCAACGTGGAGACAGTGCAGAGGCCAAATGGAGGGAAATGTAGCTATTTTTAAAGAAAAGTAATCTTAATAAGTAGATCACCTATTCTTCCAATAAAAAAAAAAAGATAATTTAGAAAACCGGGTAGCAATATGAAAAATGTTCTGGTGTAAGTAAAAAGGCCGTGAATAATACTGCATATGCATGAGGCTTTATAAAATGTGTTGATCTAACCAGATGGAGTGATTTTTACCTCGCCTCCCCTCCCCTCCACCCCCTGAGTTCTTTTCGGTAAAGAAATAGCATTTGTTTACAGAATGCATTTTGGGGAAGAAGTGGGCTAAATGTGGACGTTAATGGCTGAGACAAGAGGGAGAATTTTCTTATGATTGCAGAAAAGAGTGGTGGTGGAGGAAAGATTGAGGAGGGCAAAAAAAGGGGTAGAGGATCCCCTGCTTCAGGGGATCTCCTATGAGTCCTTGTACTTTAGCAAGTTATTAACTCACTCACAAATGGGGTGAAATGCGTGCTCGGGCATCAAGAGGAATTGTTGGACCTTGTGCTTAGACTGATGCAAGAAAAGCCACGGGGGCATGGGGCAGAGCAAAGCACAGGTACGATGGGCCACAGAAACTCTCGGGAATTGTGAGAAGAAATCTAACTTCCTGAGGTGTTGTAAGGGAGAATCGGGGGCCTCTGCAAACAGCCGGGTTGCACAACTACACATGAACAAAGATGCATAGGAAAAGATAAAAATTGTTCAGGTATTGCAGTAGAAACCTTGGGGGCCTTTTAAATAATTTTTTTCCCCGATTACAAAGTAAGATGTGTATCATGGGAAATATAAAAAAGTGGCAAAGTGTAGGAGAGAAAAATCAGTGTTAATATTTCGATGTATATCACATGAAAACTTGCACGCCACATACATATTTTCATATATAAAATTATATCCCTCAAATTTTCTGCCTTCCACTTTTTCTACTTAAACACATAGCATGAGCATTTCATCTGACATTAAATGTCCTCTGAATTGCTTAATGGCTGCGTAATATTCCATATCACAAGGTTATCTGATTTAACCAGTCCCCTAATTCTGAAATTCACTATTCTAAATGATGCCTTAATTCATATTCTTATGCATGAATCCTTGCATATATACATAAATTATACTTTCAGAATCCATTTCTAGAAGTAGAAATGCAGGGACAGGGTACAAACACAGGGTCAAAGTTATACAAGTTGTCATGTTTAACCAAGTTGTCATCAATGAATTTTGTACCTGTTTGACCTACCACCAGTCATAGAAGAAAATGTCCCTTTCCTCCACACAATTACTTAGCACTGGAGATGGTAAATTTCTTTCATTTCTTACAATTCAATGAATGAAAATGGTGAATCAATGTTACCTCAATTTGTATTTCTTTGATCACCATTGAGATTGATGGTTATCTCTTGTTTATAAAGTATTTTTTATTTCTTCTTTAATGAATTACATACTCATGACATTTGACCATTTTTTAATTGCAGGGTTTTTTTTTCTTGTCTAATTAAGCATCAACTATCTGACATATTGGCTATAAATATTTCCTTAGTTTATATTTAGCTTTATAACATTCTTATGGAGGTTCTGAAGCAAGATTTTAAAATTTTATTTAGCTAAATCTATCAACATGTTTCTGCTTTTACTACTTAGTAAGGCTTTCCCAATTTAGCAATCAATTCAGCATTTCACTATATCTTAAATCTTACTATGTTTTCTTTAGAAAAATGTGTTCTTACTTTCACTCTATGTACCTGGAATCGAATAACTTACGTGACATAGTTATCTAAATCCGTAATTAGAAATACTCCATGATCCCAGCATCATTTACTGACAGATCCATTCTTTCTCACTAAGGTGAAATGCTGCGTCTAGAAAGGCATAGGGTCCTTGAATAGCCAGGAAGGTTGTTCTGCAAAATGTGTGTTTGGTTGGTATAAAAACTCTTGAATCACAACTTTTTTCTCAAAATCATATAGAAATTGATGCGCCAACTTTTAACATTTAGCTTTGCTTTCTGTATTTCCTATACTCTGAAACTTTTTTACATAAACAGAAATTATTCATTTTGTGAAAATTTAGAGAAATTTGCCTAATAACTACATAAGATTTTACTAATTTTGGAGGTAGTTCTTTAAGATTCCCCCACCCTAATCTCTCCAATCGCTCTCATAAATTTTTTTATTGTGTGTCAGGTCTACTTAGGTCATTTCTTTTGTTTCTTTTTCTTTTTTTTTTTTTTTTTTTTTTTTTTTTTTTTTTTTTTTTTTGGAAGCCATTAAGTTTATCCAGATTTTCAAATTTACTAACAGAAAATTTTTCATAATATTGTGTTTTAATTTCCAACTTCAACCTGTTTAGATTCCCTTTGTATTATCCAATATTGAATGACTTGCTTTATCTTTTTCCATTGTTGATTATCAAAAATTATTTTGTATCCATCTTTTAAAAAAATTAATCTAAATTCAATTAGCAATTTTCCTACTCTCTTCTGTGCTAACTTATTAATTCCTAGTCTTAATTTGTTCTGTTCTTCTTTCTCCTTACCTTGAGCCAATTTTGTGGTTCTTTCCCTTACTTCTCAAATTGAATGCCTAGTTCATGTATTTTTTTCTCTCTCTTGCCTGATAAGAAAATTGTTAAAGGCTATGAATATTCCTTTGGGTATATCTTTGGCAATATTCCACCAGTGTTGATAAGTTGTATTCTTATTGTTACAGTGTTCTACACAGTCTGTAATTATAGTTGGTTTTGATTCAATCATGCCTACAGAGTAATTGAAATTCTTCCTTATCTCATCCAATATCCTTTTTAGCTCAACATGTTTCTTTTTGGCTTTATATTTTTATTTTCCCAAGCAGACTGTGTCTTCTTAACATCTGTCAAGGATACAGAATAGTTCTCTGGATGTTTTGTTTTTTTTTTCCTGGAATCTAAAGAGATGTACTTTCATCATAGATCTCTTCCTTTCATCCATAATAACTTCTATTGGCTCCCTCCACCACCTCCGCCTTTATTTTTCATTTTTTGAGACTAAACTATATACCCAGGCATTTTGTTGGGTTTTTAAAATTTATTTATTTATTTTATTGTTTGAGACAGGGTCTTATTAAATTACTAAGTGGCCCAGGGTGGGCTGCAACTTTGTGAACCTCCTGTCTCTACCTCTCACAGTGCTGGGATTACAGAAGACCCTATTTTCACCTTCCAGAGTCTACCTGAACCCCACAAAAACACAGACTGTGGGAAATGTGCGAACTCACCCTTTGTCTCATGACAGATAGTCAGATCTTCCAGGATCTTCTTAACAGATGAAGTATGTAGTTCACAGATCACTTTCTAGGAGATCACTCACCCTGAGTGAAGGAATCTTTCTTTCAACACTCTGCACCATTACCTAATCTTTAGAACAGGTGAAATACCCAGAGAAACCACAACTGCCAGCCTGCAAAGATGTTGAGATTTACCTTGTGTCTACTTTACTGTTCTAGCACCTCATTTGTGGGGCTTGGACTTCACGGTGGAATAGGGCACTGTAAGGTGTATACACACACACACACACACACACACACACACACACACACACACACACACTTTCTCTTCCTGGATATGAGTTACTAATTCTTACTGAATGCAGACGACAGAGGCTGGCCAAATGGGAAAGGGAAGAGGAAAGGAATAAAGGGTGCAGAGCGTGAGCAATACTCTGCAGGTCTCACAGAAAGATGGCTGCTCCATCTTATGATCATTGTGGTCCCTGCCCCTTAGCATCTCGGAAAACCCTACAAAGTCTCTCCTTGCTTTTCTTCAGACGGTCTCCATTCAATAAGGCAAGGGCAAAGCCAGTTGTCTTCAATCCAAACTCCATCTACTTTAGAGTCAGTGGGTGTATCTCCTAGATTGTGTATTCAGCAGGTTACCAGTCTTAGTTTTGGATGAGTTTGTGAGCTCTTATCTCATGTTGCCATAGGTATTTAGTGGACAATTTAAAGAAGCTGTACCAGAGCCTGAGAGCCAGATGTCATTTTAAAGAGCATTTTTCATTCATTGTTATAATTTTGCTTGTGCAATACATTCCAGTCTGCCTGCCAGCACACTTCAGTCCCGTCATTTCTTACTAGGAACACTGAGAATATTTCCTGGCTCTCCTGCTCGCCTCTGGTCCTATCCCTTCATTCCACCTTCCACCCTAGTACTAAGAGTGAGTTTCCTAAAGTGAAATCAAAATCTAGTATCTGTAGCTCAGTCATTTAAACACTCACTGAATGCTTACTCGGTTCCAGGCACTGTGTTAGGTCCTAGGAATTTGGAGATGAACAAAATATGGCACCTCTCATCAAGAAGCACATAGTCTTGTGTGGAAGTGAAAGAAACCAGGACTTATAATTTAGCAAGATGAATGCTATGGAAAGGGCAAACCCACTGTGCTGTGAGGTAAACCGGGCACATCAGGAACCTGGGGAAAGTCCCCAAGGAAAGGAGACATTGGAAAGACAAAGGAGTGTCCATTGGAGAAGGAGAATATTCTAGAAACTAGAAGACAAAAATAAAGATACAAGGGAAAAGCCCTGAAAGCAGTCAGTGAGAGGTGGAACAAAGCAGACAAACACGAGACACATAAATGATAGGTCTAATAAAATCAGCCAGACCTGAGTCATAGAATTCCCTGACTCTAAGCTAAGGGGTTTGCTGAGGGAAGTGGGAAGCTACAAGGGTTGGTTTTTTTTTTTTTTTAATCCAAAGCATGACATGTTCAAGTATGTCTGCAATGCTACATAGTCAGAGTGTTGAGCAATGAATGGTCCAGGTGAGAGCTGCTACTGAGAATATGAAGTTCAGACATGTTTAGAAGCCAACCTTGAGGATTTGTTTACTGTGTAGTGTCAGTGTCCATACATCTTTCCATGGCATTTAGGGCCTTTTGCTTATGTCTATAAAAGAAGGTAAAAACGCATGACTGCTTGGGGGAAAACAACCCCCTGAGTGTAGCTATGGTCTGCACCTCATTTTCGACCAAAGCTATAATTCCGTTGTTTCGCATCAGGCATGAAAGAAAAAAAAAAAAAATGAACAACAAGCTATGCAAAGCCAACAGGATCCCCAAGTACATATAAGACATGACAGTGTGCCCAGCACTATACTAGGAAACTCAGCAAGGTCAAAAAACTACAAATGAAATAAATAGTCTCTACCTGACTGTAACAAATAGCCAATTATGATAAAGTACACAGAACCTTCCACAAGAGGGCACTTAGAAGTCAGATGCAAGGAGAGGCCATTTTTATTTTGTTGCTGCTATTTTAATAATTTTTCAATTTAAGTTTCTGATACAATAGATATCAACAAATATAGCAACATAAACAAAATGTCTTTGGGTCTGCAGTAATTTTTAAGAGTTTAAGGGAACTGTATTCTCCAAAAAGTTATAGAGTCATTGCACTAAATAAGAGAATGCTAATATAGCCAGAAGTAGAACCAGAAAAAAAAAAATCGATCTCTGATACCAAAAGTGTACTAGTCTTTGACTGCTACTGCAACAAATTAACACAAATTTAGCTGCTTAAAACAATACACGGGCCAGGCGTGGTGGTACACACCTATAATCCCAGCACTCAAGAGACTGAGGAAAGAGGATCACTGCAAGTTCAAGGCCAGCCTGGGCTACATAGCGAGTTCAAATCCAGCCTGACTACATAGTGAGACTCTGTTTTAAAAAACAAGCAAAAAACCCCATATCTGTTATGTCCCTTTCTGTTGGTCAGAAGTCCTGGGATGATTGAGCTGGATTCTCTGCCCATGTCTCACAAGTTGGGTCAAGTTTTGGTGGGTCTGTAATCCTGGAGGTGCTTAGATTCCTCTTCCAAGTTGAACGGTTGTTGGCAGAAATCAGGTCCTTGCAATGGCAGGTCTTAGGTCTGCAAAATATTTTGTTGCCTTAGACAGTCTTTGCTGTCACTGTCTGATTCATTCACATACACACCCTACTCCCAAGGAGGGACCACTTTTCTTGGCAGAAAAACTGGCAAGTTCAGTTCAAAGCAGAGTTCTATTTCACCCAAGGACTGCTGAGCCCACAGCTCCTTCCTCGGAGTGGGTAGGAGCCCCTCTTGGTTTGCCGTGGGAATGCGAATGCTTTCCCTCCTGTTCTGTCACCTGTTTGATGCAATGATCAAGGAGGCTGGGCTGAGACAGACTGTGGTCTAGCATTTAGGGGCAGGATAGAACTTATTCTGTCTGGCTCAAATGGGTTAGCAGGTCAGTGACAAAGAGCCAGAAGAAGGAGGAATTTCCAGGATGAGAAGACTCTAAGGGGAAGACTAGAAGAACGGAACACACAAGGACAGCAGATGGCTCCCAGCTCCTCCGGGGTCATGAAGAGGAGATGGGTCAGGCCGGTGCTTTCCTCTTTGGCCACTAGGCCACAATTTGGCTGGGAAAAGGAAAGCAAAGCAAGTTCAAACTTCCAGTCCTTCAGTTTTATGCCCATAAGAATGGTATTATTGGAAATTAGCTATTTAATTTGTAGGGCCCAATGGAAAATGAAAATGCAGAGACTGTTGTTCAAAAATTACAAGTTCCAAGATGGCGCCAGTAGAGCATCAACCAGGCAGAAGACCATTCTAAGTGCAGAGGCCTGAGTAACTGCACAGGCCACTCACCTATGAAGCTGGCCCTGGGTGCTGCACTTCAACTAATAATCATTGAATGGCCAGAGACTGGAAAACTGATAGACATAGTTGAGCCTGCTACAGCCCCTCCACTATGTATTAAGAGAGTTGAGGGAAAGGACCTTGGCCTTGACCCTAGAGCAAGTCAAGGATTGGGTTTCTCATCTGCAGATTGGAGCCATTTGTTCTCCTGTGCTTCCTGCGAATCCTTCTTTCATCCAACAGAAACCGCAACAGACATAGATGAAGGACTATGACATGCCAAACCCTGAGCTCTTCATCTGTCTGCCCCTCCTTCTAACACAGAGGAACAGAGATATAGGGAGAGACCGTCCTAGATTTGCAGCAAGGATTTGAGTCCTTTCTCCACTAAAACCTGCATGTAACCTGAGCGACTCAGTTTTTCTCTCTGGGTTTTAGTTTCCTCCTTTGCAATATGAAGGATTTGAACCTGCCAGTCTTAAATGTTCCTTCAAGGCCTCCATTGCATGGCAGTGAGAAGAAGGAAAGCTTTCCCACAGCAAGCCAAAGGGGGCTCCCACCCCCACCAAGGAAAGAGCTGTGGGCTTAGCAATCCTCGGGTGAAATTAAACTCTGCTTTCAACGAATTTGCCAGTTTTTCAGCCAAAATAATAATAATAATAAGTATCACAACTACAAGCTGTTCCAAGCCAAGCTGCCCTTAAACAGATAATCGGATTTGCATAATTGGGTGCTGCTAAGGTTTAAATAATTCATCAACATGGCAGGCTCTTTTTCATAGCCAGACAGAACTGCCAGACTCCAGGCAACCCTGAGTCTGGATCAATGGCAACCCACGTCCCAGGATGTGAGCTGCACCCTCGGGGTGGCCAGAGTGCTGGGTGAGGTTTGGAGCAGGACTCTGTGCTGCCTGGTTCTTCACTGTGACATGGATTTGGACAAGATGTTTGCTTTTCTTTATCCATGGCACTAAGCTACTCAGCAGAGCTTGTTCACAGAGTTAGGGCAAAAGGAAACACCTGAGTCCCTTTGCAAACAGGACCAGCTGTGCTAGGACATCTTGGGTTCCTGCAAACCCAGGGGATGTGAATGGGATAGTTACATGACAAATGGATGGGAGACAGAAACGAGGGATTCTAAGCATCTGAGTAACGGGAGATAATTCTACCGCCTTCGAATCTTTGAAGGACTGTCATAGCCTAGTGAACAGAAATGTTTGGTAAGACCCAAAGTCAAAGCCAAAGGAACACACTTGGAAAGCATTGAGGTCAGGCTATCTGGAAATGCAATTACTAGCCATCCTTCAATAGCACATGTTGGGCTGGGTATTTAGCTCAGTGCTTAGAGTGTTTGCCTCGCAAGCATGAGGCCCTGAGTTCGATTCCAGGTACCAAAAAAAAAAAAAAAAAAATTGCACATGTTGCCACAACTGTCGATGTCCTCCAGCTAAAAAGCTACCAGGAACACACCTGTAGTCAAAATTGACCTCAGCACTTATCCCAGCAAGGGAAAATGCATAGCATGTGGAGTCTTGAGGAGTCTCAACAAGAGGCTGTTGGGAATAACATAAGATTTAAGTCTCTATTAGGTGACTTGGGATGAGCAGTCCAGGAAGTGGGGACCAATGGATCATTCAACTGAATGCCATCAGAAAGTCAGAGTAATGCTACAAATAAACACCTTCATAAATCCTTTATAAAAGGGGAAAATGCAGAAGAGCTAATACTGGAATAGGTAAAGAACAGGCGCTCAGCTTCGCTGGAAGAGGAGGTTGTCTGGCACTTTTCTGATTCGCAAAATGACCTTCTTTCTATCTATGCCCCGACAGGATTGTGAAGGGGTCTGTGACCTCATCACAGGCGCAGAGTGACCTTGTCTGATGCTGGTGTTCTGCAAGGTTGTTTATGTCTAGCTGGAGAACACTGCAGCCTGACTGGGAGTACCAGGGTTGGTCTGAAGTACACGAGGCCAAAGGCGAGTGTCAGGCAGCTCTGGGTATCAGAGACTGCTTACCCCTTTCTCAGTCACATAAGAAATCAGCTTTATTATCTATATGGAATCTGGCTCAGAATGTGCAAAGCTCACTTTGTTGTCTTCCCGTCGAACTTGTTCCTTCTCCAACACTCGCCACCTTGATAAACGGACATGGAACCACTGTCCATGTGGGGACACACACGAGATACCCAGGCAGCATCCAACTCTCCTTTTTCCCCACATTATACCCCCCGTGGGTGTAATGTGGTAAGAAGGGAAGAAATATCCCTTCATATATCCTGTTGATTCTGTCTCAAAATTAAACTCAAATTCCTAGAGGTTTTGTTCGTCTGCTTGGATTTTGACTGACGATGTCAGTGTTCAGGGAGGAGACTGCAGAGGTGGGAAAACGGAATGATGGAAAAATGCAAGCAAGGGCCTGGGCCCTGGCCCGCTCCCCACTAGTTCCCTGGACAGCTTTGGAGTCCCAGTAGAGCAAGACCGTAGGGTATCTCCTAAGCTACTGAAAGTGTGTAGTGCCCCAACGACATGGCTTTGGGATCCTGGTCACTATGTGTGACACAGTCAGGAAAAGAACTTTCTGTCCTCCCATCTCCACTGAAAGCCATCATGTGGTTGGCCATCTTGTTTGCACAGGGTTGCCAGGAGATAAAGGCAGTGGAGCCCAAAGGAGCCAGAATCTCAAAAAGAGCATGGAAAATAGAAGCAGCTTTGTAGTGAAAGCCAGAGCAGACAAACAAGAGTAGAATTTTTATGAGCAGCTAAAGGCCAGAGCAGACACTTGATATGGAGGCTTCAAATCCACAAAACACAAACATAAATATTAATGTGATTCTGTGATAGCCATAGTTGGTAAAAGACTTGAGACATTTGGATCTCACAATGTCTCTACCTATCTAATGTATAAGGTCCCACATCCGTGCTTTGCAAACTTTGTGTGGTGAAAGCTAAGTTGTTGGTGTTGGTATCATTCTTGATGTTGTTAATTCTCAATTCGTCACGGACCATTGAGTGGACTACTGCGCGCAGCTGAGATTGGTTCATGTCACCTGCAACTTGCCACTCGCTTTCAAAGGCACCCTAAAATGGTCTGTACCTTGTATGACAAAACAACATGAGTGGTTGTCTCAGAGATACCAAATTGCTGTAAAAGGTATCGAGCAACAAACTAAGGACATTTTTTTGAAACTTATCGCACTTCCTTCTAAAACACAGAATCAGTGAATGGAAAAGGACAGGGCAAATATTGTCTTCCTGTTCATCCATGGGCCAGCACTAGTCTATGGGCCACACTTCAGCTAATACCGCCCTTGACCCTCTGTGGTTAAAGTGATCATGAAATGGTTACCGAGTCTCATGGCCCAGCTCCACTGTGAGACACTCTTTTAAGGCAACACACTCAGGTAACTTCTTAATCCCACAGAGGCCAAGGCAGACAAATCAGAGAAAGCAACAAGAGAGTGATAGTCAAATTACATCTTCTATCCAAGATGTTATGTATATTACTTTCCTGTGGTTGCTATGACAAGTAAGCACAAACACAGCAGTTTAAAACAACATAAGTTAATTTTGATTACAGTTCTAGAGACAGAATCCAAATTGAGACTCAAGGGGCTAAATTCAAGGAGCTATTAAGGCTGGTTTCCTCTGAGGCGCTGGAGATTTGATTCCTCACATCCTTCCAGGTTCTAGTGCTTACAGAATTCTTTGGCTTCTGTCCACATCACTGCAAGTTCTGCTTTTATCATCATACTGCTTTCTCTGAACTTTGACCTTCTTGCTTTCCTAAGGACCCCTTTTAATTATAGTTACAGCCCCCCAACTAATGCCCCATCTCAAAATCCTTAACTCGATCACAAGCCCAAAGTTCTTTTGCTGTATAGGATAAAATTCACGGGTCTCAGGAATCAGGGCACACACATCTTCGGGGGTGAGGGGATTATCCAGCCCACCCCAGTATGGAAGGCACAGTACCTTCATAGCGCCTTCCCACAGCAGGCCTGATGCAGTGAAAAGAATACTGGCCTTAGCACCCCATGGACTTCTGTTCAGACTCCAGCCCAGACGTCTGTTTGTCATGTGACCTATGTCTGGTTATTTCATCTCCTCTGAGTCTCCGCTACTTCATCTGTTTAACAGGGTCATCCTACCTCACAAGGTTACAATGAGGATACATACAAATGCATGTTTCAGGGCTAAGTATTCAGTAAGTGCTCAATAAATGTTACTTTTCTCTTTCTGGATAGAATGCTGTGCCTTTCTATGTGCCCATATGGATCATGGGCAATTTAGGGTTTCCTTCTCACTGCCCATTTATCCTGTTGTGATATGCTGGTCTTTTATCTCCACCAATTCCCCTGCCTTCCTGCCCCGCCTAGTCACTGTCCAGGCAGCAGAGGCATTTTTCTAGCCTTGGGTAGAACAGAGACCACAGAGCACACAGCCGAGAAAGTACACAAGAACCCACAGCCAAACCTGCCTTCTCCCTCCTTGCTTGCTTAGAGGCCAGACATGAAAGGCCTTTTCAGAGAGATATAGAGAATTGTCATTAGAGCCTTTCTTCTCTTGATAATAGTCCTGCCAGAACCAGAAGAAAAAGAAATGTTGATGTGCTACTTATTATAATACATGGGCTACAGGGTACACATAATCATGAAAATCATTCTTTGACCAAAACTGCTACAGTATCTGTGCCAGTTTCAACATGGTGTTCTATCTACAATTTTTCTATCGGTGGTCTCATGGAAAAAACACAGTGTTAGTTAGCATTTTACAGGGGAGGCCAAAGCCATTTAATCCATCTTCCCGAAAAGCCACTATATGGTGGTTCTGTATCTACTTGCATATCATTACATGAGACTCTTCCTCCAAAAGTCTTTCTTCCAGGCCTTGAGTATGATAAATAATCACACTCCTTTTACCTCTTATTTTAAATCAATTATGAAAGAGGCAGCTGAGTCAGCTGAAGATAATATAAAGCTTCACTGTGAAATAGTGACTGGAGATGGAAATTAGACGTGCGTCCAGACTGGCCTGGGACCAGCTCACAGTGGGGGTGGGTGTGCAGACCAGCCTCACACCAGCCCTTGGTGAGTGCCACGCACCTCTCTGAGCACACAAAGTAGAGCGCAGCACCCTGCAGCCTGTGAGCCGGCAGCAGGCGGCCCCTTATCCCACCCGACTCGCAGGGCCCCCAGCCATCGCACCAACAGGGCAAATCATTACTCCTCCTAAGCTTGGGGCCAGCAATGGGTTGAATCGTAGCAGAAGCTTCTCTTCCAAACTTGCGAGCATTCCCACTGTGTGTGCCAGCAGCTCCTCCCGCTAAGGTCGTTCGGAGGTCGGCTTTATTGAGCCGAAGTTGGCTTCCGTTCCAATCTGCCCACCTTCCCAGGTCTGTGGCTCTGCAGAACAAGAAGCCAAGGATGATGGCCATCATGCCATGCTCCACCATCCAGTGAACCTTGATTCAGATCTTGCCTCATTCTGACATCATGTTTCCAAGTCTTAACTTCCTCATCTGTGAAATGGATGGCCTCTCCTCCATCCATGATGGTCCCGCCCTCCCATCGCTTCCAGACAGTGACAGCTGCTCACTGAGCTATCGCATGGGAAGCATCTTGCCTGGCACATGGTGACAGTGCTGTGGAGTAGCTGCCAGTGTTACTGCCACACGGCATTCATGTAACATCACATAACACAAAACATGAAAGAGCCTTGCCTGCCCCGCGGGACTACTGACGGTCGCTCTGGGGACTGAAAGAGAAAAGACAGGACCCAAACTCCACTGGGGACCAGCCACCTTGTTGGGGACAGGTTGCTCCACAGGACACTGGAGTGCATTCATGTGCTTACACACTCACGGCAGTGAGACCTGTTACCCTGTCAAACTTTTTTGCTTTCTCTAGGTCTGCCCCAAGGTCACAGAAGGTAGTCAGACCCTCTTCTAGTTCTTACAGAACCCGCAGATCTTTGTAGCACTGCACACAGAATGAATTTGACCCTCAAGAGTCTCTGAGGGGCATCTGAGTGGCCTCCGAAATGCTTCCTGGAGGAGGGGAGATTTTTGTCCAGCTTTATTAAGTTATACTTCACAAATAAAATTTATCTATGTTTGCAGTGTGCCACATGATGTTTTGTTATGTTGTACAGGGTGAGATTAACATAGCCATCACCTCACCTTACGGAGTTCTCTCTGGGTGTGAGTGTGGTGAGCCCACTTAAGATCTACACCTTAGCAATTCGCATGTATAAAATATACACCCTTAACCATGGCCACCACGCAGCACAGTAGGGCTCTGGAACTTATTCTCCTTGTCTAAGTGAAACACTGTGCCTTTCTACCAACATCTCTCTAGTTCTCCCCCTCAGTATCTGGTAATCACCACTCTAGTTATCGCTTTTATGATTTGACTTTTTAAAATTCCTCACATAAATGAAATTATACAATATTTGTCCTTCTGTGCCTGGCTTATTTGCTTTGCATGATGTTTTTCAGGTTTATCCATGTTGCTGCAAAGAACAGCGTTTCTCTTCTTTTTGAAGGTCAGATCATATTCCATTACACATGCACACACGCATGCACACTGCATTTTCTTTAGCTATTCATCTATCACTAATGGACACTTAAATTGAGTCCGTATCTTATTTATCTCTAAATTTGAGCACTGAGCTTTGAAAGACAGCTAGAAATTGGATGGGTGATACAGCAGTTGTTTATAACACAAGCCACCCTAAAACTCTGGGGCTTAACACAATCATCGTGTGTGTGTGTGTGTGTGTGTGTGTGTGTGTGTGTGTTTTCATGAGTGTGTTCCTTGACTGGACAGCTCTGTGGGTCGCGGCTGACATCCCGCATACTGTGGTTTTGGCTGGCAGTCAGGTGGCCTAGGATGGCCTCGACTGGGAAGGCCAGGATCACTTGGCCTTTATCCTGACCCTTCTTGCAGCCGGCTTCCCTGGTCATGGCTCCAGGGAATCACAGAGGACCTGAAGGGAGGGCATCAGGCAGACGTTTTTCAAGATTTTGATAGTGTCATAATTGCTAACATTATATTGGCCATCGGAGGGAGGTGAGATGGCTGAGCCCAGAGTTAGACTAAGACCCTGAAGAGTTATAGAGCTCAGAGAAGAAAGACATTCATGTAGTGCCCGTTGATGTAATCTGTCTGTCCAGGAGGAGTCAAGAAAACAGAAAACAGAGTGCAAATGTGCTAGGGGGGCCAGGGAAGAAGCAGCCCCCCTTCCCCCTCTCTCTCCTCCCAACTGGACCCCAAAACACATCAACCACCACAACAGTGGCTATTTCCCAAGTGTTTGTGGGTGCTGGATACGAAATGCTCTACACCATTACCTCATTCCACTTCCTGCAAGGAAGATCTTCCCATTCAAGGCTCAAAACATATCACAAATTCAAGGAATTTAAGAACTATTACAGCCAACCAGTCCTTGCCTATAGGCTTCCAGCCATGTCCATCACACCCATCTTACACATCACGCTCACCAGGAAGCAATAAGTTAATTAAACCCCACACCAGAATGCTCAAGACTAAAATTGTGCCCTTGTTCCCGCATTCAGTAGAGGCCATCACTTTTCTATCCAGCCCTGCTTTACTCCAGAGCTTGCTGGCTTTCTCACCACCCCCAGGATCCTCCCCACTTACTCCCTTCACTTAGGCATCCCTATTTGAGCTTAATTAGGTTTGCACTGAGTTCATGAGTTTCTGTAAACTTAATGGGCTCTAAAGAGAAAAATAGAGATCTTTCTCACCAGGTGTTTATTTGCTTCCCAAGTTGTCCGTACTGCACTCTCAGATTCATTTCCAAGTTCCATCTGGTTAATGGGTGCAGGTGAGATTGAGCAAGCCACTTTACCCCTCTGCACAAGGTCCCTACCTCGACCCCCACCCCAACACACCCAGATGTTCCCCACTCCTCTGGAAAGAAGATGGGAATGAAATGAGAAACTTTAGAAATGAAGCTTTGCTCCCAGTGAGCTGAACACAGCCCAACCATCTGAACCTAGGCAGCTTCGCAAAGGACAGGAAGAATCTGCATTTCTTGAGTCCCTACTATGTGCCAAGCACTGAACGCTCACTCTCTGTCCGTGCATTGCACGAGTTGGTAAATCAGTTTCTGGGGTCAGTTCACCCATGTAGGCTACTTTACTAAGTTGTAGCGGGAGATAAACACAGTGCTCACTCCCAAGGCCATCATCATGAAGATTAAATGAGTTCCTGTTTGTAAAGTGCTTAGTATAGTTCCTGGCTTGTTACAAGACCCGATAAACATTTGCTACAATGATTATCAACTGTGATTTCTAATGTCCTCATGACACTTCTATAAAACAGGCACTTTCCTCATGCAAAGATAAGAAAATAAGTGTGTAGAGGTAGAACAATTTACCCCACACCACCCAACTAGAAAATTGATAACTCAATAAGATTTGATTTTTTTATTATTTTTACCAAGAACATGTATTGGTACATTGTATACATAATGATCATAATCAACATGTTTATTTTGTACCTGTACATGATACAGCAGCAAAGTTCTTTCTCTGGCCACTATACAACCACCCACCTCCTCCTTCTGTGGAATACATGAGCACAAAGGAAGCAATCTTTAATGAAGCAATCCTGGTCCTCTCCAAAGCAAAGGCGGAAAAGAGCTCACCGGAAGTGGCCTCTGAAGGGTGGAGATGATCACAGCCTTTGTCTTCCGTCCCCAGTGAGGCCACTCAGGTCCCAGCCCCATGACGTGCAGCTCACCCTTCTCCTCAGCGTGAGCCTGAACACACCAAAGCCCTCACCCGAGAGCCCTTCAAAAGCAGAGTGGCAGCCAGTTCTCCCTGCAGCTCCAGGAAGGATTCCTGTGTAAGGGGGCATCTAAGCAGGCTTTAAAGGACGAGGAGACTCACAGAGGGATAGAGAAGGGCAGAGAGAGCCCCCAAGCAACAAATTCAAGGACCAGAAATAGGCACCCTTTGGGGCTTATCCCCAAGTGGATAAGGACCTGATTAGTTCAGAGGATAAAATGATTAATGGAAATGATGGACGATTTTGAAGGGCTTCTCGTGGCAAGAAAAGGCATCTGGGCATCATTCTGTGCACAGCAGGGTGCCTTGGGGAGTTTAAGCAGATAGGAGGCGCAAGGCAAGTATTAAGAGGAAAATTAACCCTGAGGAGACTGAGACACAGTAGGTGACAGACTTGCCCTTCAGTCATATGACCTTGTACAGGGTTCCAAAATGCTACAACAGCGGAAGTCTGCGAACCTCAGCACAAGGACCAAATGCTGCCTGCTCTGTTTTTGTAAATAACACTTATTTAAATACAGTCGTGTGCTGCACATTGACACTTTGGCCAATGATACCAAAACACCATGGTAGTCCCATAAGATTATATCGCCTAATAACATCATAGGTGTCTTAGTTTATATTAAGTAAACACTGATGTTCCCACAGCAACAAAGTCACCTAACACTGCATCTCTCAGAACGTAGCCCGGTCGGTAAGCAACACAGAGCTGTACAGCTGGCATCCATTTATTTATGTATTGTCTGCCCATTGTCGTTTTCACGCTACATAGCTGAGCTGAGAGGTTGCAACAAACACTATCTGGCCCGCGAATCCTGAAATATCTATAAACTAGTTTGCAAAACGTGTGTTAGTACGAACTACTATTATCCTCACTTTAGGCATAAGAAAACTGATCTTTTCGAAGTGAGGTGACTTGCCCAAGGCCACACAGCTTGCAAGTGGAAGCAGGGAGGTGGCGAGGAGGCCTGGCACAACCTTACAGTGAAAACAAGAAGGCGGCCCCAGGATGACTGAACCCAAATCTATTGCAGCAGCCCATCAGATGCTACCCTGTCCCCTTCTGCCCAGACCACCACTGCAGCCAGCCCGGAGGACCCAGGCGCCACTCTGTCAGCCAGAGCCCTTTCTTGGGCTCCCAAGCCAGCATCAAATGACTAATTTAAAACCTAATGCTTCCACTGAGTCCACCCTGGCTGCCCCTTGTTCAGCTTATCGCATCCTATTCAAATCCAAAATAAATTATTTCAGCTCTGCAGCCTTTGGATAAAGAAAAAATGAAATTAAAAAATAAAAAAGAAGAAGGAAAAGCTTTGAAGGGACAGCCTGCCTCCCTCCCTCCCCCGCACTTTCAGGTCTTTTTTCTGAGCCTACTTTGATAACCTCCAGGGGATGCTGAGCCCTGGAGGGCTCCAGGACAGAGCTGCTTCCATCAGCAGCCAGAGAGGACAGAAAGACACATGGGTGTTAGGCACAAAGTTGTCCTACATCCCCCTCCAGTGGGGCAAAGCACTATCCAATTGTATAAATCAGAATCTCCCAAGTTTAGCGGTAGGAGAGCTGGGGAAGGGAATGGATTATACCGGTTGATAATCACTCATTCATATTTAATGAGTTCACTATGTACCTCCTATATATATGTCAGGCACTGGCCTGGGCACTTGGCATACAGTGATAAACAGAGGGACCTTGCTGTGTGCCCATTCTCATCAAACCATCAAGCCCACCGCATTCATATTTTCAAAGCCCTTTCTCCCTCGTCTCAGTATAGGCTCCCAATAATCCCCTGGGCAAAGTGGAGACAATATTATCAAGAGCATTACTTTACAGATGGGAAACCTGAGGTGTGAAAAGGTAAAGTGCCTTCAAGGTCACAGGGTAGAAAGGAAGCTGAACTCCTAAAATTCTTCTCACAAGTCCCTGACAGAATAACATACTGGAGAAAAGCCTGGCCAGAGTGATGTGGGTTTGCTGGCTGTCTGATTTTGAGATGCATTCCTTAATTTTTCTTGCTAAATCTCATTTTGCTCATCTCTGAAATGGACAAAGTAATCTCAGTCTCATGGGTCATGATGGAAGCTAAAATGAGCAATAAAGAGAATTTAGTGTAATGCTTGACAGGCAGCATTTTTCCACTAAATGATTGCTCCGCCTGCTGTTGTTGCTGCTATTATCGCTGGAGATGATGGGAGGACAAAGAGAGGAGGAGAGAGGAAGAAATACACAAGGGGTACCAGAAGTGTTGATTATTTGACACCACAGCCTGACTCTAAATGACCAGAACCCTCAGTCCTGTCAGCGAAGTGAGAAAAGACCAGATTGTGGTCTTGGCTATACCATGGACTTACTCCATGAATCTGGACAAATCCTCCCACCTCACCACAGTCCTCTTCCTGGTCAACTTGCTGGGAATTTAAGTCCCAATAAACAAGAAAGGAAAGACCCAGGCCCAAGAGGAAGAGGACAGGAGAGAAGGCCTGGGCAGGGCTGGTGCCTCGTACGTTGAATACCTCAAATACCAGTAAAGGAGATGTGCCCCTCTAGGCTCCGGGCAGCTTAGGGGTCTCTCTTCATTCAGGAGGGGCCACTATGCACAGGGAAACGTGGTGAGAAGGATCAGAAATGTGCTGCAGGTTCCCCGAGCATCCTGGAATGACTCTGGGTGCTTGGTAGCCACTGAGCATCCTGGTGAGGGGACTAGTCTGAACTGGAGGACCTTTTCAAGGCCACCTGTGGGAGCAGCTGGTGGGCTGGCCATACGTGAAGTTGAAGACTTGCTCCCTCTCCGCTCTGGCTCTCACTTTCAGTTGCTGTGGTCTCCATGCCCACATGAATGAGTCAACCACAGACTCCCCAGCAATCAGAAGGAACAACCAAAGTGGAGAAAGCTCCACGGGCTTCCGTCCGTCGTGGCAGACTGCCTGGATGGGAACCAAGGCTCCACGCAGGACAAGTTGACGTCCAGCAGCTATATAATGAGGAAAAGAGGCCAAGTATGTTGGCCTCTTCCAGCCTTACTTTCTGTGCCTGCACTTCTCTGCACAGCTCCGGTGCATGTAAGCTGAGCCCCACATCATGCTTTTTGAATTACTCCATTTCCCAACTCTCTCAGGGGGACACAGAGAGTCCTGGGAGGGATCCCTCTGCTGAGGATAAGTACTCTCTACCCCTTCACTCAGGCTGGGCCCTCCCCACACTCTGAAGTCCAAGGAGGCCGAGTAAAGTGCCTCTTTACCTCCAGGACAATCTGAGTGACTGAGGCCTCCTGGCGGTGAGCCCAGGTGCCCTGTGGAACAGTGGAAGAGAAAGTCGGCCTCTGGAGTCCGAACACTGGGGTTGGACCTCTGGGCTATGGCCCCTGAGCTGTTTGACCTTGAAGATGCCCCTCAGACTCTCAGCTCAGTCCTCTCCCTGAAGCGCCCACTGGTTGCAAAGACTGAAAATCACAGTTTAGTCAGTTGATTCAGTGATTTGGCTTTTGTTTGTGTCGGCACTACAGCTCAAACTCCGAGCTATTTTTATTTTTTTTTATTTCGAGACAAGTTCTCGCCAAGTTGCCTAAGCTGTCCTTGAACTTGTGATCCCCCTGCCTCCGTCTCTTGAGGGCCATCCCTTTGTCCTTGTTTTCATAAGAATACTAAGGCCCTGTGGGAACCAACGACTTGTCTGGGTCACTGGGCTATTAAGGGACAGAACTTGGCACTGACTGGCTCTCATTCTCTACAGCCCATGCTGTTCCGTACCAACACGTCCCTAACTCCGGGCCTGATGCGGCGGGGATTCTAATCCCTGAGTCATGATCAGGGACCCTGGAGCTGCAGGGCTTGCTTTTGGCCACACAGCCCCACTTGCATGTGAGCTACAAGGGGCAGGACAGTCTGGCTGACCCCAGTGCCCAGATCTCACCGTCACCTCCAGCAGCCACTTCTCATCATGCTTAGTTACTTAAAAAGGAAGTAAGGAGAGGGAAAAAAAAAAACACTTCACAGAGTGTTTAGCAGAGATGAAACTGATCGAAGACATCACATTGGTATTAAATTATGGATCGAGCAGGGTATACAACCCTCCCTGACCAGTCTCCTGGCCAACCACGGGGCCAGCCCCTGACAGCTTGTCAGGAAAGGTTATTCTACGCTCTCGGTGACTTGCTAATGGGCTGATTATGCTGCTGGGAGGACGGAGCAGCAGTGAGGAGACACCTTACTTCAACCTCCAGACCTCCGCAAGAGGCCTTCGCCTTAGGCCAGAGAAGGCTAGGTCTCTAGGAGAGAGGGAGAGGTGACCTTCCTGACCTGCACCGTCACAGCCAACACTGTTGCATGTGGGCTCCAAGCTCCAACACTTCCGTCCCAGCTCCAACACTTCCATCCCAGCTCCAACACTTCCGTCCCAGCTCCAACACTTCAGAAGCTCTGTGACCCACAGCAGGCGGCTCCCTTGCTTTCTCTCAGTCTTGGTCCCCTCCTCTGTAACATAAGAACACTAATGGCACCTGCTAGACAAGGTTCTCACAAGACACAAGTGAGACTAGAGAGAAGCAGACTCAAGGACAAACATTTGAATTTGATTTCAGACATCTGGAGTCTAATGGTCCGGCAGAGATACCAGGGAGGGAGCGGGTAGTTCATTTTTAAAGTATAATTAATAAACAAATAAATATGTAAGGTTAACATAGGTAAAAGAGATGAATTGATGAGTGATGTTTCTGCTTTCCTTCCTAATGGCCAAAACTTAGGCCTCTGAAAGCCCCAGAAAAATTTATAGGCGACACAGAGGTGAAAGGTGACTCGGGCAGGAGGAAGCTGCACACGGGTAAGAAACCAGCATCTCATAGACACTCTACGCTGAGCGTTCTGGGAACAGACCTTCAGCTTCAACTGCTCAGAAAGCAGTTTGATATCCCCACTTTGCAATGAAGTAAGTCAAGATCAGAGTAGCGGAAGGTCCTGCCAGAATTCACCACAAGATCATAATGCCAGGAGCCCAAGACCACCTGGCCCCAAATCCTGAGCCACTCCATGCTGCTAGCCAGTGATGGTCCCCAAGGTCGCCAGCCACCGCAGGACACTGCGGTGCAAATTCAACTCTGAGGCAGAGCCTTAGGTGCCTGCTCTTGGGCCAGGAAAGGGGAGTCAGGGCAGAGCTGAGGCCAAAAGGGCTGGGCAGGGAAAGCGAAAGAGGCTTCTGCTGCAAGGGAGACGCCTAGGGAGGCTCAGCGGATGTGACTTCCCAGGAGCCACAGGAAGGGATCAGTGATCCCCCTCGCCTCTTGAGCCTCGCTTTCCTTTTCTTACACGGGGGACTCCCAACATCTGCCTTGTCGGGATTAAATGAGATGCTGCAGGGTGCTCTGCAGACAGCCTGGTACGCAAAATGTGTTCAATCAGTGTCAGCTGTACTCCATGGCACAGCTCTGCACATGCCAGTGGAAGGTAATGAACATGGAGGCTGCTGTAGGGAAAGAGGAAAAGAGTGAGGGGACCAGAAAGAGGAAAAGGAAAGCTGAGAAAGTGACAGGTGAAAGGGAACAAACCATAAACTAATTCTCTCTCTCCCTCTCTCTCCGCCTGCTTATCTGTCTCTCTCTGTGTATATCTCTGTCTCTCTCCTCATCTTTCTCAGGCTGTCTCTGTCTTTTTGTCTCTCTCTGTGTCTCTGTCTCTCTCTGTTTTTCTCTCTGCCTGTCTCATTCCATGTCTCTCCATGTCTCTGGCGGTCTCTCTGTCTCCATCTCTCTCTCACACACACACACACCCTCATACCTCCAACCAGAACATAATCTCTTATTTACACTTGTGTGCACAGGCCTGTGTGCGCAGGCACAACCTCTCAGACGCCCTAAAACTCCCCAAACACTCTCCCTCCCACCCCAGGAACCATCACACATCCACGACCAGACACCATCACGCCTGTGTCCCTCAGTCCCCACTCCCTCCGGCCAGTCTCAGCACTTCTGCCCTAAGGGCGCGGGTCCATCTATACTGTGTTATTCCCTCCCGGCACGCACAGTGGGCACCTGAGGGGCCTCAGGAGCGATGCTGGTGCCAGTGGACAGCTGTGACACAGCTCACAGTCCACACTATGATAAGAGGGAACCTTTCATCCCAGCGCCGATGTTTCCTCTCTGGGGTGAGAGCACAATTCCTGTAACTCCTGGCCTCTCCCTTCCTTTACACTCTCTACCCATGGGACATGGAGAGACTCGGAATCTGATTTGTGAACTGGGAAGAGAAACTGAGCACACTCAGATCAGCGCCACTTGATAAGCTTGAGCTGAAAGCATAAGATTTTCCACTGTTCCTCTCTGCCCAAAGTCCTCCCTACGTTGGAAGCACCTCCCTCTTCCAGCTGTCCTCATCTGGGGTAGGGCGACAATTAGCGCCCTCACACTGAGGTACGAGTTGCTGCCAGGACTCCAGCTGCACACCCGTCTATCCACTCGAACGCCTTGCACACACGTTTCTCCATTCTCATACACAATACACATTCTCCTTCTCCAAAACACAAGTGCCCCACATCATAATTCCACGATGCAGGTGCATAAATTTGCCTATCCTTCATGTGCCCAAACCTATGGACCTTTCCCTAAGCCTTTCCTGCCCTACCTCCATCTCCATGCGACCTTGCAAGCCACTCGCCACGATTTTCCAAAGTACTCCCCCACACCCACCGCCTGTCCTCTCTGCCAGTGAAGACAAAACCAGGCCATGCCCAAAGTAGTTCTGCCCGGACCGCCAGATTTCTCTCTCAGCTTACAGATAACTAACAGGACCATCTTCCCAGCTAATCGGGGAGAGAAATCTGGTGGGCTCAGTTGCTGCCGGTATGCATTTAAATGGCTGCATCTAGGAGGGAAATCTAAATGAGCGCTGAAGGAGGCTGGGACACTGGGGGAAATTGTGCCGTAATAACTGCGTGAGACAAAGCACGTCAACAGAAAGCTGTACGTTCACTTCAGGAGCGACAGAAGACTACTGTAACGTGTGCACAGGGACACTGACTGGACTCTTTGCACTAAGGGCGTCAGTGTCTCCGTTCCTTACGCCTGAATTTCACCTGCCACGCATAATAAATGGGGTGCCGTTTCCCAGGGCCTGTGATGTTTGCGTGTGGGCTCAGGGAGAGGGCAGGTACTTCGCCATCGCCTTTTAAGTCTCAGTAATACCGTGCAGCCCCGAAGTGCAGAGGACAGCTGTGTTGGAACACAGCACAGACGCAACTCCAAAGCTGCCAAAACGGCTCCATCATTTACACATCAGATGACCTCGGGCAGGTTACTGAGCTTGGAGAACATCCATCTCTTCATGCATAAAATACAGATAACAACGAGGGTACACCTCCCCGAGTGAAACTGAGGATTCAATAAATGATGTAAAAGTATATGGCAAATAATATGCACTTATTTAATACATGTCAATAATAAGTTTTGGTTTGAATCCTGCCTCCCATTCGTGCTAATTGCACAACCCCACATTAGTTACCTAACCTGCCTCTTCCTCAGTTTCCTTGTGGTAAGAGGGCAATAAGAGTGGTCATTTTCGGATGGATGCCCAGTGCTCTGAGCAGTGCCTAGACGCAGCATGTGCTCCATTTTCATGTAGAGAGCTTTTCATCAGCCTCATCATGAGTCAAAGGTGCTGAAGGAGCTAGCAAGAAACCCTCATGTCAGAGTGACCAAAAGGATTTAATAAGGACATATGGATATATATGGACCAGGTTTCTGCTTGTTTTCTTGGGTTGTTCGCTGGGTACAAAGGAATGAGACTCTTCCCCATAATCCTCAGTCCTTCAGTAAAAGGTCTGCATGCACAGCCAGATAGATAAATAGATGAAGATACAGATGGATGGATGGATGGACAGATGGATGGGTGGACAGGTTGGTAGACGAGTGGAGGGTGGATGGTGGATGGTGGAGGGTGGGTGGGTGGACAGGTGGAGGGTGGAGGATGGATGGGTGCGTGGGTAGACGGGTGGAGGGTGGAGGGTGGATGGGTGATGGGTGGATAGGTGATGGGTGGATGGGTGATGGGTGTGTAGGTGGGTGGATAGGTACATAATACATATGTACATACATATTTGCATTTGGAGGGAAAGCAAGAAGAAAGAATTGCCATTTTCACATATGACTGGGACACTTCTTTCACAGATGAAGAACAAAAAAGTGGCTCCAAGGATAAGAATTTATGAGAGACAAGTGATGGAAGCCAGAGGTGGTGTAAAAATGCAAGCTCCCAAGATATCTGCAGACATCTTGAGGAGAAATTTGGATTTCTAAGAAGTATGGAATGAGAATTTGAGCCAAATATATCCGATCTCAAGGGGCCAAGAAATTCCAACTCACATCTGTACTATGAGCTACTGAAAAGGAACAATGCCAAGCTATTTGGAGGTGTTTTTACAATTACGGATAATCAGGATTTTTCTTTTCTCAATCTTCTCTAAATTTTCTAAATTGGCAACAGTGAATATCTTTTTTAATCAAAATATATATTAGAATTAAAATCGCAAAGTGAAATCCCCAAAGTGACTGCAATTCTCCTGGCAGGTTCGAATCCGGAAAGGAACAGAACACGCTTCTCCCTGTTGTAGGCAAAACGTTCCTAACAACACAGCTTACAGGGGACAGTGGCATACCACAGACTTGGGCTCACCATCCACACAAATGTTGGTGTGTCAGACATGTGCAGGGGTGCCCGTCTCAAGCCTGGGGTGCTGATGCTTTTCCCTGAGCACAGGATTTACAGTTATCCTCGGCTTGCAAGATCTTGTATCAGACTCAAAGATGCTAAAACCTTTTCTAAGTCTTAAGTCTCTCCTAAAATGTTCCCTGACCCATCCAGCATCTTATCCCTGAGATACAAGAATCTGTAGGCCACTTTATTTCTCACTCCTTTATTATATCTAACACTCCCTGGACACACTGCATGGATCAAGGAGTATTTTAGTATTTTAGGAGACTTGCACGTACATATTAGCTTATTTCATTCTTACGCCAACTCCGCAAGGTACATGTTACCATTGTCCCCGTTTTACAGATGAAGGCGCTCAGGCAACTAGAGTTTAAATAGCTCAGCCAAAATCTCAGGCAATAAAGTGGCAGAGGCAGGCTTTAGTCTCTTGCCATTTACCGCCATGCTAGGCAGCCTCTCCCGCAGCTGCAGGGCGCCACTCTGGGCCAGGTTCTCTGATAACTGGTGCAGACACAACAAGGATTAAGACCTCCCTGTGGTGCCCACAGGGTTCTGTGGTTACTAGGGTCAGGCACTGTAAGCACGATGCTTGCTCTCCTACCATGTGATACTGGAAAATTGACTCACCCACTCTGTTCTCTGGTTTCTGCCTCTTTCAGGACCTGAACATAATGTCCAGCTTATGGGGTTTTTGAGAAGACCAAATGCACGAACACGTTAAGGTACTTAGGAGAGGGCCTGGCAAGTATAATTGCTCAATTTATGATAAGTTGTTGATTGTTGTGACTGTGGTAGCAAACAGGGAGCACAAGGAAAGAAGTACAGTCAGTTTTCCACACCCACAGAGCCAACCAACCACGGATCAAAAATCTTCGGGAAAAAATTGTATCTGCACTGAACATGTACAAATTTCTTGTTATCATTCCCTAAACGATACGCTCTAACAACTCTTATCATCGCAATTACATTGTATTAGGTACTGTAAGTAATCTGGGGATGATCTAAAGAATACTGCACTATTTTATACATGGGCCTTGCACATCGATTCTGGTATCTACGGAGAGTCCTGGATATGGAGGGAAGACTATGCGCAGTGCTCACTAGAGTGGTCAAGGGACTTCAGAGCCGTGCAGAAATCCAAACGCTGAGGAAGTAGTAAGTAAGTGGTAAGAACAGAGCCCCAACTTGGCAGGCAAAAGGCCAAAGTTGTGAAGATCTGAAACAATGGCCGCACCCCCATTCCCCAGGGACATTTAGCTGTACAATGCTGTTTTCCCTCCACCCAGAAAGTGGGAGCAGCTTCCATTGCTGATCCCTACAAACCACCTTAATTTGTGCCCTCTGGAGTGGAAGGTATCTGAAGACTTTCCAGACTTTAGTTCTGTTTAGCGCTGGAAGAGTGCAAACTTTGGCTTCAAAGAGAAAAGGCATTTGGAAAGCTTATGAAAAGGCTTATGAGCCTTCTTGTACATCAAACGTGCCTTACAAAGCAACATTTTGATGAGTTAAGTGCAAATGAACCAGAAACAGGGGGATTAAATTTCCCTTGAAACACACATGGGTATAAAGATTAAGAGGAAATTGCCTAGCAAGAAGTGTTTGGGGTTAAACACTACAAAGGAGTTCAAGTTGGTTCCTGTCTTCCACGTCCTCTCTATTATTAGGGTAAATAAGAGAAATAATAATAGTATCGACACTGCTTGGTATACTTTTAGCTCACTTAGAGGCGATGGGAGACTTCTGGGTAGGTACATAAAAAATTAAAATGTAATGATTAGAAATAGAAACCCAGACAAGAAGTAGGATGTAAAACCAGGGGTTGGCTATCTGTGCATTAAGCCAGCTTCGTGTTCTCCACGGCTTGCAGGTGGACCACATCTCCTGGCCTGTTTCAGCCAATGGAATATGGCCAGAAGTTGGACCCACAGAAGTCTCTACTATGTTCCTCCACTTTCTGTCTTTCTCCATCTGCCAGCTCGATGTAGATGCTGCAGTTAACATTGGAGGTCACCTGTTAAAATGGCAGCATCTTCTTCATTCCCCACTTCCGGTGGATTTAGTATGAATACAAGATAAATTTCTACTCTATGAAGCCACCAAAGTCTTAAGACATCTGTTACAGCCACTAATGTCCCTTCAACCAAGAACTAAATGAAAGGCCGCACGGACAAGAAGAAAACTAGATCACAGATCAGGATATCTGTGTCCTGGTCTCTGCCCTAAGTGTCCTGTGTGGTGGTTAGGGGCAGTCTCTTGCCACCCTCTGGATCTCAGTTCCCGGGGGAAGATGAGAGATTAGACCACCTGATGGCTGAAGATTGGTTCTGGTGTTCAAGATTAAATTCTTTTAAATACCAAATTACAACTCAAATTCTAGCGTAAACTACCAAGGTTTGTGAAACACACACTGTTCTCCAGGCACTGGGGCTAGAGAGCTAAATAAATACATGCCTTTAGAATACAGGCTTGGAGATAAATATCTATAATACATATAGCAAATGGATTAATCAATCAAAGACAGCAACCGTTTCCGCCAAGAGGAGGGTAGAGTTGTAAACAAAAGCCAAGAAGGCAATGACGTTTGAGCTAGGCATGGAGGACAGAAGGCTACTGTCAGACTAACAAGGGATGGGGGTGCTGAGGAACTATTCTAAATGGAGCCAAGGACTGCATAGCTGAAAAGGCTCTTATTTCACAGATGAAGAAATTAAGATGCAGAGAAGCTTCTGATTATTTCCAAACTTGGAGGTCATTGGCCAATTTCCCAGAGTCTCAGTTTTAGTAGAGATTAAAATAATAAAGGAAAAACATTCTAGAAACTTCTAGAAGATATGAGCTGAGATTCAAGGACCAGGTCTAAGACACCCAAAGGATGCCTGGAGCCCTTCTAGCCCACAACCCGAATGGGCATTCGTTGGCAAAACCATCCTCATCCCTCTACTGACTCCTCACACATTCACAATTTTATTTGACACAGGCATGAGAATTTATTATGAACTCAATCAGTTGTGTATCTTAAAAAGCTCAACTCACTAGTCTGGTCAGGATCAAACATCTTGCTAACACTTCAGGTCTCACCCACATACTGGACCGTAACTCCTCAAATGACCTCGAGTTACTAATACACCTAGCAAGCAGAACAGGACCAAAAATGAAGCCTGGATCTGCAACCAGGGGCTTTCCTCCAGGTGAGCATATCTCATCTTCATATTAGGAAGGGTGCTTCAAGTCTCACCAGGCCTCCTCCTGGAGCCTGTATTCATTTTCTATGGCTGATGCAAAAAATCATCACAAACTTAGTGACCTAACACAAATGTATTTGTCTTAAAGTTCTGTAGGTTAAAGCCCAACATGGGTCTTACTGGGCTAAAGTCAAATTGTTATCAGGGTTGCTTTTTCTTCTGGAAGCTCTAAAGAAGAATATGTTTCCTTGCTTTGAGGGACCACCTGTTTACATCATTGGTTTCCCTCTACCTTCCGCTGTTCTGGCAGAGGACATGAAAGATACAGCAAGCGTCAGCTAGGGTCGGAATGTCAGCTAGGGCCTGTTGTAAATGTCAAGATGACAACACTAGAAATAATCTGGGTCCAAAGGCAGATTTTAAGGATCAAACCAGTTTGTGGGGCAGATTATGGGCAGCACATGGATCAGTGAAAGAGATTCTTGGAGCCAGCCCCTGCAAAGTCTATTAGGTTCAACTAGGAGAGGTCCTCATCCTCCTCCAAGGGTATGCAGTCGCTGCTATGCGTGGGGTGGGTGCTGGACCAGCATCCAATGAACCCTCTGGGTTCTGGTAAAACTTTTCTGGCTCAAGAAACTCTGCCTTCCTGGGGTTTCACCCAACAGAGCCCCGGGTTTCCAACCATCGCGAGTTCTCCAGTGGGAGCTATGCATCAGGGAGTCAGAGCTAGTTGTCAGCAGGCCATTCCTGCAGAGGTGGCCAATCCCTACTACTTCATATGGCCGCCTCTGCATTCAAAATCTGGAGCAACTGAACACTTGGGTCGTAGGCCAGCAGCTCTGATAGCAGATGAGGAAAACAAGAAAGTCTGTCACCTGTCATAGCGTGTGATCTCTGCTCAGAAGGCAAGAGACTGTCAAACAGAAAACAGTGGCCTCAATGCACAGGCTTCCAATAAAAGCTGGGAATGAATACTTTCAGTTCCAAGTCACAGAATAAGGAATATTTTTAAATGACTTAAGAATGAGAACAAACATGTGTGTCTGATTTATTTTACTTAAGAGTATGGTCTCAAGATGCATCCATTTACCTGGGAATATCTCGAGTTGAAAGCATAAATAAAGACTAAAATGTATTATATTGGGAAAGGGAAAAAAATATCCAAATGGGAAAGGGAACAAGGGAGGGGGAAGGAATAGAGGGGCAAGAGAAATAAGAAATGGAAGGAAAAAATGGAAACAAAGCTTCTGTAGACAGGGAGGGAGGAGGAGATGAGAGGAGGAGAATGGGAAAAAAAGAAGCAACAAGATATGTCATGTACAGGTACAAATGCCCTATGATGAATGTTATCACTATATACATCTAAAATGTACCATTAAAATAAAATTTTAAAAAAATGAGAACAAAATATATTGTCTCAGATAACAAGACATCCACCAAAAGTAACTCCTGAGTTAGTCCAGAGGGTTAACTATTTATCCAGATTTTGAGTTCTTCCCAACTTCCTACATTATTATTCTCCCCTTATTGTCCAGTCAGTAACTTGGACCCTTCTTGGTTGCAAGATGGACTCCACATGCAAAGCACCGTTGGTGGATTGCATAATTACCCCAATTCTGTACTTTTCTCTGTATGTATAAGCTTTACTATGAAACTTTGTATTTCTTCTCACCTAAGAAAGACTGTTTCCCTACTTCTTAAAGTTAGGCTGGACTTGTGACTCACTTTGGCCCACTGAATGTAGATAAAGTGACAATGCTGTAAGAATGGGAGAGACCACATCTGTCCACCTTGTAATCTTCCGCGATCACCATGCGAATACTCCTGGACTGCCCTGATGGAGGATGGGAGATACGTGACCCGGCCACCGCACTTGCTCCTAATGACGGTCACCGTATCATCAGACATGTGAGTACGCCCAGAAGAACTGGCCAGAAGAGCTATACAGCTGAGCTCAAGCTAAATTGACAACCTCATACTCACGAGCTAAATAAATGCTCATTCCATTAAGCACAGTATTATTATGCCAATAGGTAATCGACACATACAGCCATACTGTGAGGGAGGTTTGGGAAAACGGTATGTGGTATTCTTAGCCTCAACAAAAAGAAAGAACAGTCACTAGTGGGTAGGCAACCAGCGACATCTACAAAAACAGCTAAGAGGAATAACAGATACCCACAAGGCCAAGGAGGGGTGAAGGCAAGACCAAGTGCTTCTCTGTAATTATTCCAAAGGGACTGGCTAGTGGGTAGAGGGTTATGTAGGGAACGAGAGGAAACTGGTTCTTATGTAGTCAAGCTTTATCAGGTCTTCCTGCTTGAGTTGTGATGATAAATGTATCAGGAATTGAATTATCGGGAAGACAATTGCAGAAGCAAAGGATGACTTGCTCTAATACAGAATTCATGAGCTCCTGGAAATAGCCTGTGAGGCACTTCTCCCAGGTCACTTCAGCAGAGTTTGGACAGTCACATTCTAAAATGAGGTCCATCTCTTGCCAGCTTAATCTCTGTGCCTGGCAAAAACCTTAAGAGAAATCACATCATTGACCTCAGGATATGGTTCAAACCAAACCCCAGAGCAAAAAAGAAAAAAAAAGCTTAACTCCTCCTTCTTATTTGGCTCTTCCACAGTTCATGTTTGTGCTGCATTTTGTACTTTCAAATAAATTCTACATTTTCTGGGAAACTTGATCTCCACCCCAAGGAGTGGGCATTTCAGCTCTCACCTCAGAGAAGAAAATTGAAGATGGCTAGGTTATCCCCTGCTTGAGGTAATAAGGAAGATGGTGGAAACTTGCTCATTATCCCCAAGATGCCCCCCGCCATGTCTTTCTCCATCACTTAAGTGAGATCTCTGCTCAAATGCCACCTCCTCAAGAAAGACTTCCTGAATCATCTCTCCTAAATTGCCACCACTGTGTCTTTCCCTGATTCTATTAGTTATTTTCATAGAGTCAATGGTTTGCAAGAGAGCAGATTTAACACAGGACATTTACAACTTACATCATTTACACACACAAGTCAAATGCAGGAAGAGTGCAGAACATCTATCTACCCACTGGAGACCTGAAAGATCCAGTCAAGGGCTGGGAGCCCACAGCAACATCCTGTGGAAGTCGGTGCCTGCACTAAAAAGGCTGAGGAAATCTATACTGGAGCCAAAGTATGACACTCACAGTGGAGATGAAGACCAGAGCTCCCCCAAAGCAAACAGCAGCCATCCCCGAAGACAGCAAGGCCCCTGGGACAAAAAAAAAAAAAAAAAAAAAAAAAAATAGCCGGGTTCCCTTCAGGAGAACCGACTGCAACAGAGCTTCTGCTGGGGAACAGCTGGCCCCTATCTTTTGCTCCCGTTCTCCTTTATGTTGTGTCAGCAACAATCCTCAGGTGGAGCCTCTACGCCCAGAACCACATCAATTCAGTTCAGCTGGGGGTTTCTGCTCGTGTTGACCACAATAGTAAGTCCACCACTATCCACCCCTGGTCAGCTTGATAACCAGACACATTTCTTTAAACCATAGTCCACAGTGGCAAATTTGTAAAGAGTTAACATATCTTGGTCTATTCAGATTTACATTAACAATACAATCCTTAGTGCACTCATTTCCACACCAGAAACATATTCAATGGATTCTCAAAACTGATTACAAACAAGTGTCCAAATATTACGAATATACATACAAATATACAACAACTGCATTCTATCTTGCTTGTTCTAAAACAAATAATTTGTTTACAAAGCACAATATAGCAATACAGTGCATCCACATCAAAAAATATGGCTTCAAACTTTAAAACTCTTTGGTTTCCATAAACTTTAACAACAGAGCACAGTAACACTAAGGGACGCCCCAAAGGATCTCCTGTACCCCAAATACACTCTTCCCTTCTGGTCAAGGGCCTCAAGTCATTTTTTTCATTGTCCTGTTTCTTCTCCACCACCATGTCCCCCTCCGTTCATCTTTGTAATCCATAGCTCTCCTCTAGCCAAATACTCCAGGTCACCTGCTGGCTCTCCACTCTCGATTTCCAATGTAGATCCGGCCAAAAGCCCTCAACAGTAACTATGCTGCAGTCCCAACACCAAACTGCCCTGAAATTTTTCTGCCACTCGGCAATATCTCCAAACACAAGCAAAATGCAGACCAACCTCTGCCAAAGCACACATATACCACCTGAGATCCTCAGCCGATGCAGTCTTTTTCAACAGAGACCTCCCAAGCCTCATCCTAACCGGCAGCATTTCCATCAGATATCCTGGTTTTCCACACTTTGACCAGAGTCTCTCATATAATAAGTTTAGAGCATTCCAGGGCTGCCTCTTCAGCTGGTCTTTCAAAACCTTTCCAAATTAACTCCAAAGGCTCTTAAGCTGCATGGCCAGGCAACGTTATAGCAAGGGCCCCACTTCTCTGGTACCAGTTTCTGTAGTACTTTTCTAGAGTCAATGGTTTACTTGAAAGCTAATTTAATACAGGACATTTACAACTTACAACATTTACACACACAAGCCAAATGCAGGAAGAGTGCAGAACATCTACTTATGCACTGGAGACCCAAAAGATCTAATCAAGACCTGGGAACCCACGGCAATATCCCATGTACATGTGTGTCTGCCCTAAAAGGCTGAAGAAATCTATACTAGAGCCAGGGTATGACACTCACCATGCAGATGAAGACCAGAGCTCCCTCGAAGGAAACAGCAGCCATCCCAGAAGACAGCAAGGCCCCGAGCTCCTTCTGTGACAACAATCAAGTCCCCTTCAGAAGAACCAGCCACAACAGAGCTTCTCTTGGGAAACAGCCGGCCCCTATCTTCTGCTCCCGTTCTCCTTTGTGTCGGCAACAATCCTCAGGTGGAGCCGCTACACCCAGAACCACACCAACTCAGTGCAGCTGGGGAATCCCGCTCAAGTTGACCACAATAATAAGTCCACCACACTTACCCTGCCTTATATTGTTGATAGCTCTTACCACCACACAGCACAGTGCCACGTACTTTTCCATTTGTTTTTACTAAGTCTTCTCCATCAGAATGCTTTCTGAGGACAGGAATTTTGCTTTGTTTCAGCTCTGTTCTCAGTGCCTGCGACAGCAACTGGCACATAAGGGGCACCTAATAAATGTGATGAACGAATGATGATAACCAACTTGATTTGAATAACCGCCTGTGGAAACACTGAGCCCTCCAGAGTCATCCTAACTCTGAATTTTTGCTTCTGCAGAGTGCCATGCTGATGTGACTGGTGCCTCCCTTCCACTCAGGTTCAACCTCTAGTCCACACTGCTTCGACTAAACGAGAAATTGCCCCAGAGTTGTCATCAGAAATAGTCCTGCACACAAACATTTTTGGGCACAGTCAACTCTACTGATCATTTGGGATAGGGAATTAGGGAAAAAATTTGCATGATATGAATACAAAAAATTTTATATCAAACAATAGATATCACTGTTTTTACTACGTCCTCTGGTCCCATGACCATCAAAGAATTTTCAGCAGCTCCTCCCTGCAACCTGTAATCCTTCTCACCAACTCAATCAATGCATCCCACTCCTTCCCTTCCTCCCTTCCCTCTCCCCTAGCCTCTTCTCTCTTTTCCTTTCTCTTCCCTCCCATTTCTTTTCCCCAGTACAATAACACTTTGCCCTTTCTTTTCCAATGCTGTACCTCCTAAATTCTCTATATTCCACAGTGGTATTTTTGTAAACATGAACACCTTCCCTAAAATAAATCTAGGTCCAACTTTTAAGTATGATTCTTGGCTACACTGCAAAAACTAAAGAAGGGACAGAGCTCATTAGGGAATAAGCACGAAACAACTTGAGGAGAACAGTCCCTTCTGGGACACCGTCTACATTCATTACCTTATTAAAGCCTCCCAGACACAACATGATGCACACATTATTTTCTCCATTACAGAAATCAGGTAATTGAGCCTCAAGGTGGATGTAACCTGCCTAAAGTCACTAAGCAGGTAAGTAATGGAACTGGATTCCAGTTCAGCTCTGACTCCCACTGATGGTGTTTCTTCTTCACTCCTTAAAGGGCTGGGAAGTCAAGTCCAAAGAAGAATTTCATGACGAGACCAGAGGGAGAGAGAAGAGTCCCCTAGCTTTGCTTCCAAGACTTAGGTCCGCTTCTAGATGCCACCAGAGCCTCTCAAACTCAACCTGCATAAGAGGCTGGGTCCTTACCTCATTTAGCCTTCCTCTATTTTCAGTGAATGGCCTCCAAACCAGCAACCTCGGAGTCTTCTGGCATCTCCTGTTCCTTCTCATCTCACAGACAATCTTCATTTGCTCTCCTTAAATATCACTCATCTGAGTACCCACACACTTTGTCCACCTCCGTTGTTGCAGCCGTGGCCAGTGTCTCATCGCCTCTCAACACCCCTGTTCTCTCGTGTCCCTGCCTCTGGCACAGCTCTCCCACCCTACCCTCAGCACGGACTGCCGCCAGCACGTCTTACTAGAATGCAGGCCTAACAGTACACTCCCCATTGCCTTTGGGTAAAGGACCAAATTCCTCAATCTGTTCTACACAGCCCTTCAAGATATGGTCCAATCAATGTTCCCACCTCAGCCCTGTACTCCCAGCACAGTGGACTCCTGATGCTTCTTCTCTTCTTCGCTGTCATTTTCGCCCTTTGCATGAGCAGTTCTTTCCACCTAGAACTTCATGCTCCACGTTGTCTCTGCCTGAAAGCCCTTCCCTGTCCTCCACGCCCCAGCTCAGAAGTCGCCTTCCCACTGTCCACACTCGCCACATGCAAAACCTACCTCCTCTGGGCTCCGTGACACCCCACCAAACCCCAGCTCATTCGAACCTAGACAAATACATTGGATTATGAGCTTGCTTTATTTATCCCATTGTCCAGGCAGGGAGTGGATAGGTTTCTTTTTCTGTCTCCTTGGTGTTCTGCAGGTCTTTAACATACAGTAGGCACTTGGTAAATGTTGGCTGAATGAGTGAATGAATGAAAGAATGAATGATTTACAGTATCTCCCCTCTTCCTCCTACCACAACCATGACACACAGAGCTACCATTTCCCATGACCACAGTCTGCTCGGTAGTATTTTATTCGTAGTTATTTCAGAAATCAAGGGTTTCATCTTCCCTTTCTGTGACTTAAAGTATGTGTGTATATACATGTATATTTCTAAAATTCGAGTAGTACTTAAATCTCCTCTAAAAGTCACTCTTTTGGCTCACTCCAGCTCCCCCAAGTCCTCAGAACTGAGTTTGAAAAACGCTGGGTAAATAAAACCTTATTCTATGCAAATCGAATTACCATTAGAGAAGTTTGGGCTCTAAAACTACAAATAAATAAATTCTCATAATCCAGGGAGCCTCACAAATGTTTGTGGACCCCCAAATTTCACAACCTAAGTAAGTTTCACAATACTGACCTAAACTTTTACAACTATAAATAACCTAAGGTATAGGGCCTCCTACTCCAACCAGCTTCCTTGTCCCACACAGGAGGAAGCTGAGGCCCAAGAGGACACGCGGCTTGCTCCAGGTCCCACGGCAATGCAGGCTGATACCTGGAACTCCTGGCTGTGGGTTCTTACTGAATATACTTTCTGTCCTGGACTATCCTGATAACTATGGTTAAAGACAAAAATTATTCAGTGACACTTAGTGGTACACAGTATAGAACATTTCCTTCAGCACCACTGAGCCAGGTATACAGAATACGGTGATGGGGATGTTGCAGAAGGTGACAGTTGTTCGAACTTCTAATATAGTGTGCGCAAGTGGGAATTTACAGCCAAGAATCAGGAGGTGAGAGTTACTAGGAAGAAACACTAGGGACTAAAGGGTATTCCAGCTAAATCTACCTAGCAGGGTTCTTCCTGAAGACAGGCCAGGTGATCACACATCATGTAGAGGGGCAGAGGATGAGGAGCTTGATTGGATATCAAGGACAACCAGATATCAAGGACAGGGAATTCTTGCTAAAGTGATTTGACAAATTTCTTGCTGAAAGTGGACTTTGCAAGGAGTTATAGAGATGGGCCTAGGAGAAGTTTCAGCGGCCTGATTAAACTTTGGTCAAGTGAAAAATCTTCATCACTGTCTACTAATCTCACTCTTTGATATAATAATTAATTTCCACTTTGTTTTTTGCTCTTTTGGCTTGGTTTATTTGAATAAAGTAGGTATAAAAATTTCCTCTTTCAAAAATTTCCCTCTTTTCTGGGTTAATTTAACCCCCAAACTCAGTAAACACTAGGTGTTCACAGCCTTGCAAGAATCCAGGGCCTGGGGATTTAGCTCAAGTGGTAAAGCACTTGCCTAGCAAGCACAAGGCCCTGAGTTCAATCCCCAGCACAAACAACAACCAGAAAAAAAACCCATAGCTTTTTATTTTAGATGAAGAAATGGCAGATGAGTGAATTGGTACAAAGAGATATCTCAGTCTGCCTCTCTCTGGGAAATAGCAGACACACCTCCTCTAAAGAAAGTTCTTTCATATGACTTGCCAACCTTAAAACTTTCCCACAACCTTCATGCTCACCTCATCCAGTCATTCGTTTATTCCTTCCACAACTATTAATTAAATACATATTTTTCACCAAAATTCTCCTGAGTTAGTAAATTGAGTCTTTGAGAAATGAGGTGACCCAAGGTCACACACCCAGTAAGTGGCAGAGCCCACTTACAATTAGAATAAAGTGACTCGTTTTAATGTGCATTCTCTAGGTTCCTGGAAGCAGTTTGCTTTATAACAAAGATCCCACGTGAAACCAGTCGATGGATCTGAAGGGAGATATACACTTTAAAATAATAAACAAGAAACCATTTATAAGGAAAGAAAAATTGAAGGGCAGAAAGTAATGAATCACCATTGCAAGTCGACACAAAAAGAAAAATTAGTTCATAAAAATGTAGTTGGATAAATAATAGGTTATTTCATCATGTAAATATATCCCAAAAATAACTTTATTGAAACGAAAACATCTATTGCAGCCCAAACTATCTATCACACTAACGTATATCTAGAATCCTAACAAATTTATGAAAATATTATATTCTGTAATCTTCTTGATCCAATGCAAATAAATAGTTGTGCTCTGACTGTCTCGTTATGAAATGATTAATCACAGCTGCTGAAAGCAGTCAAGAAGCTAATTTTGACTTTTCACGTTGTGGGTGGCATTTGGGGGAGTCTCTCAGGACTTGTCTAAGTGTAGGACCTTCTGGAATGAAGATCTTCTTCCTCAACCTGCCCCAATCTAAGTCAACCCTGAAAAAATTACAATTACCACTTTCAAGTACAGCTTTTTCTACCTAAACAAAGTCAAGATGTTCTAACTGGACAGAAGAAATCAGGAGTAAGCAAAGAAACTGATATCTACTGTCGTTATTTTGTTTTATCCTCACAACAACCCAAGAGATGAATGATTGTTAGAATCATGGATGAGGAAATTAAAGCTGAAGTTTGTCTACAAATTGGCCTAGAAATAGGATGACCTACTCTCCAGGTTTGCCCAAGACTTTCTCTGTGGGTATTGAAGGTCATATGCTCTGGGATGCCCCATTAAGCCCAGGCAAAGCCAGACAACTGGTCACCCATCGTACTCAGCAACTCAAGGGTGAGTTTGCCTGATTTCAAAGCACTGTGCTTTTCCTCTTCGTGCAGGACCACCTCCCCTGAAAAAACTCAGAGGCCACATTTTGATGGCAAGAACTCTTGAAGCTTAGAAATAGAGAACGGGATTTGCATCCCATGTTGGTCTCCAGTCCCAGCAGTTCTATGTCCTTGAGAGAAACTCTTAAATCTTGGGTCTTCTGTTTGCTCAACTATGAAACAGAAGAAGGAGAAAGTGGATATTAGATTAAATTATCCAGCCACCTTCTTCTAGGTCTACCATCTGGTGATTCTACTCGGGTTCTACAAGCCGCTCATGCTTGCTGCCCCATACAGACCATCCTGTAACCAGAGTGGAGGCAACAAAGCCTCTTCCATCTCCATGCAAAATCCCATCCCATTACCTTTATAATTAGGCTTTAAAATTTTTACTTTAGAAATCCCATTCTATTTTTCCATATTACAAAGAGTTTGTTTGGGGAGAAATCTGGTTTCTATAGAAAAAAATTAAAGTTTCTGGCTGAAACTGTGAATTTTGTAACTGCAAGCTCTTTCAAAGGCAGGAAGGCAGCCAGAGGAAGGATGGTTGCTAAGGAGACAATTGTATTTAAATTATCAGTTCACAATAGACTCAGCAAAGATATTGATTAGACGTGAGAGTAAAATTATTTTCTTCAAAAGAGGGAAAAACTGAGACTCTAGGCTCATCCTTCCGGTGGTGGAGACAGACTTCTTGTGGTGTGATTTTACTGTTTTTCTTTGTTTAATTCGATTTGCTAAAAATTGAAGAAAAGATGCTGGCTTTATGTGCTCCATAATAGTCCCTTCCTCAAGTTGACTGGAACTGGAAGAAATGAATTCACAAAGAAGGAAAATTCATTGTGCTGACAAAGAAAACGAATAATCCAAAGGCAAGTTTTTCTAGCAATCCTAAAGCCAGAACATAAGAGAAACTCCTAATAAGAGAAACACCCACAGACCACTTTCTACATAACAAAGCATTCTTCTAGGTAATTTCCTATCATAGCACATTTAAGCCTCATAATAACCCAGTGAGATTATTAATATTTCCACTTCACAGACAAGGAAACTGAGGATTAAGCATTCATTCCAAGGTCACACAACTGAACTCAAGAGTTGGGCTCTGAACCCAGGCAGCCTGGCACCAGAACCCACACCTCTACCTCCACATCAAGCTGCCTCTCCAGAGTTTTGAGTTCAAATGGGCAGAAAGCCTTGTAGCCCACTTGGGAAAACTCTAGAAAACAGTGTCTTCAGCTGAAAGCATCAAATGATAGAAAGTTAGGCACTACCAAAGCCTGGGGAGAAAACCAGTATTAGCTGAAGACATAACAGATAACATTTAAGGACTAGAGGTAAGATGAGTAAATTGTATTTCGATGTGATTCCAGACACTTGAATTTTATGGTAAAGGAATATCATCTTTCTCTAGTGTTCCACTTTAGGGCTGGTTGATAGTGAAGAAATAGCCTCCTTCTGGAGTTACTGCAAATGAAGAAAGTATATAACAGGCGGCAGGGGTCTGGGGCAAAAGGATGATGGGATCAGGCCACAGACTCCTACAAGCCACATGGTTTCTGCTCCTCCCCTGCCAGGTTCTTCTGCTACCCCAGCCCAACATGGCCGGGAGCTCCATGGCTTATATAATACTCATGCCCCAGTACCTACCTCTGGCCTTTTTTGTTGAATAGTCTCCAAAGATTATTGTCATAAGGTAACCAAATAGTGGATCTGAAAAGCAAAATTATGGTCTAAACACCCTCAAGGTCCTGAGTAGGAGTAGGCAGTAGAAGGCAAGAGATCTTGCGTCCATCTTTACTAGGATATATCTGATGTTTATGCTCAGATACATTAATATTTGCTTCTATTCCTGCAACTGTAGTGAATTGTGCCAGGATATTTGCAATCTTGACCTTGATTTAATACATGTATTTTTAATCGCTTATTTCAAATCAGTTTCAGCCTTTACTGGCAATAAATAAAGAAAAAAGTGCCTTACAAATAAAGGGTGCGTCAACTCCTCCTCAAGCCAGACATAAAAATCAAGTGAGCCAATGAACCCTATCTTAAGAATTAGAGAATTCAGTCTATTATATAGTTTCCTAGGCACCTACAGAACTCCTTGCTTATGGTAGCAAGATAAGAGAACAAACTCAAATGTTCATTGAAAGAGGATTGGTTCAATAAATCAAGATGCATTCACATAATAAAATAGCATCCAGCCATTAAGGAGAATGTGGTAGATCCAAAGGTACAGCCATGATCCATTGGCCAGGATGAAATAAGCAAAAAAGTAAAAGTGTGCAACAGCTTGTCTTAGAGAGAAAAAGAGATCATGCAAATGTATCACCTGAACAGAAAGCTTGAGAAGAGTGCAGGAGAAAGAGGTAACGGTGGTTGCGTCTGAAGCTTTTTCATCCGAGGGTCAGAGTGAAAACTTTCGAAGCTTTAGCAGGTATTATCTCTTAAAAATGAAGTTTCTATGAAAATGAGGTGACTGTTAAGCTTACTTGTCAATTTGATTGACTTGAGCATCACTTGGGGAAATAATAAAGCACACTTCTGGGTGTGTCTGAGCAGGTTATGGAGGCATGACCTGGGAATCTATATTCAGTCCCTGAGTCTTGGCATCTTCCTTTCTGGTGCTGTTCCCCGGCTGTGCCCCTTCAGCTTCCAGGAACTAAGCAGCTTTGCTCCACCGCATCCTCTGTCATGATGTTTCTGCCGTAGAGAGGCCTGCTATGGACTGACTTCCCTGAAACCACAAGCCAAATAAACCTCTCTTCCTTTAAATTAGGTGTTGGGTATTTGGTCCCAAAAACCGGAAAGTTAAGATAGATGATACATAGATAGGTATGTAGATACATAGATGCATACATACATACATATACACGTATATACGTAGATGTTCATGTATGCCTGTATATAGATTCATGCAAGTATGTATGTGTATACACACAGATAGATATAAGTATGAATGTGGCATGGCTACAGTTGTAGGTAAGATACGCCCCCCATGTTCCGGAAATGTTCCTTTCCCTCATAGATCTCCTGGGAGGGCAGGCATCTCTAAACCCCAGCTCTCACCTGCAGTCCTCTGCTCGGTTCTTACATCTTGTTACATGAAACCCCCCCCCATGAGTGCTGCCACCTGTATTTGATCCCTGTACTAATTCTCTGAGAGGAGAAAGGTGGGTGTTGTTCTCCTATTTCCAAGAGAAGGAACAAGAAGATCTGAAGCAACCACAGGACTGGAGAATGCAGGTCTTCTGAATCTCAGCTCCATGCTTCTTCTAGTCAAGCAGCCTCCCTCTGGCACAAAGTCTTCATTTTACTCTCCCCTGGAGGCTCAGCCACCACCTCCTTGGAAAAACTTTCCCAGGTCCCTCCCTTTGCTCACAAAGCACCCGGCCCCTGCTGTGCCCTGTCTCTCCTTGGCCAGCAGTTAGCCTGTGCATACTGACTCTCAGATCCATCCACCCACCCCAGTGACAGCCCAACAGTCAATCACCTCCTTGGCCCCTCTCCACCCTATGCCCACCACCATGCCTGGCACATAGAAAATTCTCAGTAAATGTTTGTCAAATAAATGATTCAGGGAATGATCATTCCAGAGTCTAGTGGCTTCATAGGATTTGAGTTATTGCATTTTTTCCTTATCTAGAAAGAAAAGCTCCCAGACAACCCCTCGGCTGTGCTCAGATATTGTAAATAATTGATCATAAAGATGAAACGTGCAGGCTGGATGGAGACCAGGGAACCTGTCAATATCATGGGAATAAATCTCTGTTCACAGCAGCCCAGCGCCGGAGCTGGCTTTCCAAGGCCATTAAACTATCACTGCAGCCCAGGCATTAGTTAGAATAAAGTGTTTGTGTTTGTTTGTTATCATTTCTTAGTAAAACTAATTAAGGAACTAATTGATTGTTTTGTTGTTCTACTAATTAACTCCATATGGTGCCCATTTCCATGGAGATAGACTGTGAGTTATGGGAAGGACTCTGATTTAACATGTCTTTTCTGGGTTTAGGGACAATCCTTTAGAATTAAGTATCCTTTCCAATCTCATTTCCTTTCATTGCCACAGCCATGCTCTTCTTGGCCTTCTTACCTCTTTCAGGATGAAAAGATGAGGCCAGTCCAGACCAGCTAGGAAAGAGCTGGAAAGAATAGAGAGCAGCAAGTTTGGAGCCTGCAGTAGAGAAAGTCTGGGGCTAAGAAAATAATAACGATTATTGCAGAAGCTACCGCTTTAGCACCTACTATGTAGCTGGCATCATGTGCAACACTCTACACACCAAGACCTGCCCACGACCAGTGCCTGCGAGAGTGAGTCTGTTTTGCAGAAAAAAAACTGAGCCATCAGAAGCACCCGCCTAATGTGGTCCATCTAGTTTGTATGTACCTCCGTCCGTCATTTTCATTCTTTCTTGCAGAAACGTCTATTTAGCACCCACTATGCGCCAGGCACAGTTCTAGCCTCCGGAACTAGCTTTGACTCCGTCCCTTTTGATTCAATCTCTCCACGCAAAGTTTATTTTCTAGAAGGGAGAGACAAGTAATATTTGTTTTAGAAACTTTTTAGAAATTATTTATTTTTAGAATTAAACATAATTTAGATAATAACGAGGACAGGAAAAATCAGTCCATTTGGTGAGAAGGACACAGCGCGGGTGCTACTTTGGATCAGTTGACTAGGAAAGACCTACGTGGGCAGGTGAGCGTTGAGCTGGAATCTGGCTAAGAAGGACACACCTATGTGAGTACTTCAGTGCAAAGCTTCTTTACAAAGAAAACAAGCCGGAAGCAGGCAGGAAGGAGCGTTCTGTGCCACAGGAGCCAGAGGAAGCCAGAGGCGCGAGGAAATGAGAGGGGAGGGGAGGGGAGCAGAGCTGGGGGTGGGCTTGGAGGTCTCGGCGGGGTTTGAGTTCTCTTGAATGCGGAGGATTCAGTCCGCCTGACTCTAGAACTCAGTTCTTCTCACTGCTCCGCGCTGCCCTCAGTTAGTTACAAACCTGAGCCGATAGGTCATTCCCCAAACATTGTCCTGAGAGGACCCGTTGGAGTTCTTGCCCAGTGTCCCCTGATGTGATTCTTGGATTCTCAAGGACCAAAGAAATTAGTCTTGGGCTGTCTGGCTCCAGAATGGGGATGCCGTTTATCCAAGGCCAGTCCCCAAAGGTTAAATCAATGTTTCTTGAAAGCCTAAGTCATGGTGCTTAGTAAATACTCACTCCCTACTCCTTCTCATGGCTGGAAACGGTACATTTCACCCAGCTGAGGTTCACCGGACCACGTGTCTATTTTGACCAATGGAGGCCAGCAGATGTGATCTGAATAGAGGCCTTACATGTTCCACATAGACTGCCTAACACTTGGGCCCTGATAATTCGTCACAAAGCAGCTTCCTGGGTAGCTTCTGTTCTTCTGCCTGGTCCCAGAAATAAATGACCTATCCAGTGGAACCTAGCCTAGGTCAGCCTGTGAGCCTAAGACCAAATGCTTCCACTTATAAGCTACTAAGTGATATTTATTATGAGCCCTGTTGTAACAATAGCTAATTAGTATACCTACTGTGTGCAAACTGTTGACCAGATATTGGGATGCAGAAATGAGTAGGATTAAGGAATCACATGTTTCCTTAAGGAACTGAGAGTCTAGTATGACTGAATTTTTTAAAGCCGTAATTATATTAACTCAATTCAGAAACACTGGACTTTCATACTGATTAAACACCATGATTGGCAGTCACATAATTAAAAATTTCAAAGTAAACAAAATGAATTAATTATAATTTAATATATGTACACAGGCATCGGTGGTGGGTGGACTAGTAAAGAGAAGTCATGGTCGGGTGGAAGGACGCAACCTCTGAGGTCGGACACACTGGGCTCAAATTCCATTTGTGCAAGTTAGTTTGGAAAAGAAAATCCACCCCTCTGGGCCCCCTTTTACACGTTTAAAATAGAGAAAATGATGCCCACTTCCCAGGGAGGTTGTCAGGGTTACATAATATGCAAAATACCAAGCAGGGTATCTATCTGGTTTATGTTTCAGACAAGCCCCTTCTTAGCTGTAGGTTCTTTTCATTTTCAGTTCTATTGTGGTAGAAACACTTAACATGAGATCTACCCCCTCAACAGATTTCTGAGTAAACAAAGTATGATCAAAATACACAAAATATATGGTAGGTGTTTAAATCTTTAAACTGTATTACAGTAATAGATATATTTCTCCCCTTCCCTTCACTTAACCCACCATTCTTACCACTTTGTGAAGCAGCTCTAGAGGTCCCCTTTCATGAGTGTCTTTACAAGGTATGATCAAATATACAGAGAATACTGCTGCCGATTACCATCCAATGGAAAGGCAGGTTCATAAAAACATTAGTGTGTACTCGCCCAACTTATTCATTGGATCTGGCCCCATGTGACTTCTGGTTCTTCCCCAAAGTCAAAATGACCATGAAAGGTAAATGTTTTGAATAGTTTAAAACAGCCAATACCCATGACAGCACATCTAAAGACACAAAAGAGGACTCCAGAACTGCTTCAGAAAGTGGCAAGAATGATGGATAAAGTGTGTCCTTAGTGAGCGGGAGGGGGGTATTTTGAGTGAGATTAATGTTAATACATCAATATTAGTGGTATATTTATGTACTGCAATGAATTTTCAAAATTTAGATATTCATCATATTTTTCAATCATGCCCCATATATTACAGTATTGTGATCTATAAACACAGTGTTGTACATTGCTGTTCTTTAGAATAAGTTCTCTAAAACTATTTTTTTCATAGCTGAACTGTTATACATTTCGGATAAGAGTATCCTAAAGATGCACGTGTAAAATGCTTGGTCCCTGGCCCATAGTGCTACTGGGATGTAGTAGAACCTTTACAAATAAACTCAAGTGGGAATTCTTTCAGTTTGGGGGTGTATTCCTTTGAAAGGGGTATTGGGAGCTCAGCCTCTTCTTCTTCCTGTTTGAGTCTCAGCAGAAGGTGAAAGATTTTGTCACACAGTGCCACCATGATTCACTGCTTTACCACCGCCAAAAAGCACTGGACCCAACCAGTCACAGTATAAAATGGCCAAATCAGTGAGCCAAAATAACCCTTATCTCTTTATAAGGTTATTAGCTCAGGTATTTGTTACAGCAATGGAAAGCTAATACACTCATTGATTAGCAGCTTCCCGGTTTGCATGTCGCCCTCCCCCATCTCTGAGTTTCTATATGTTTGACTGTTTAGATACCACATGTAGGTAAAATCAAGCACTATTTTTCCTTCTGTGACTAGCTTATTTCACTTAGCATAATATCCACAAGATTTATCCACATTTTTGCATATATCAGGATTTCTTTCTCTTTTAAGGCAGAATAACACGCCATTGTATACGGGGTTGAGCAGCTAGTAATGATATTTCGGCCAATGAGAAACTGCAGGTGCAACTATTGTCTCACGAGATTACAGGGGACTAGAAGGTTCCTATCACCTAGTGATGTCATAGCCATCGTAATGCTGTAAAATAACATGTTCCTCACATCTCCGAGCTGTGGAGAGTGTAAACAAACCTACTACACTACTGGTCATACAAAAATACAACACACCTGATCGTCCATGTACGTAACACTTAATGATACAGGGCTATGTTGCTTGTTTATGTATTTTCTATGCTATTACTTTTGATTATTTTAAAGAATAATCCTTCCACTTATTTTCTTTTAACTTTCCTGTGGGTATAGCCCAGTGGTAGAACACTTACCTAGCTTGCCTGAGGCCCTGGGTTTGATTTCCAGCACTGCAAAAAAGTAAAATTAAATTTTTTAAAAAGTTGAAGCAATTCAGCAAGTTACGTGGCAGTGGTCTCATTATGACTCCTGTTTATTGAATCTCTTGTGTTTTATTTTAATTTGCAGTGCTGGCAATTCAGCCCAGGACCTCACACATTCTAGGCAAGTGCTGTACCACTGAACCACACCCTCAGCCCTGATGCATTACTTGATGGCCTCATTTCCTTTTGTCTTTGATTTAATTTTGTTGTTTATCATATCCTCAGAGCAACAGTATATCTTGTATGTCAAGTATATATGTATATATATACATATACATATATATATATGTATCTATATACATCTTGATGTGTAGGAGGTTGTCTAGATCCAGTGAATAAGTTGGTTGAGTACACACTAAAGTTTTTATGAACCTGCCTTTCCACTGGATAGTAATCGGCAGCAGCTTTCTCCAACAACAAAACCACCTCAGGACACATTGCTCAGAATGTATCCCCACTAGTAAGCAATGCAAGATTGTATATACTACATTTTCTTTATCCAGTCGTTCATCAATGGATATTTACATTGTTTCCAAACTTTGGCTACCATGAATAATGCTTCTGCCAAGAGTGTGCACACTGGGGAGAAGAAAATCTTTTCAACAAACAGTGTTGGAAAAAGTGTATTTCCACATGCAGAATAATGAACGTGGACACTTACCTTACACCATACACACACACGCACACACACATGCACACACACACACACATGCACACACACACATACACAAAATCAATTCAAAATGGATTAAAGAACTAAACCTAAGACCTGAACTATAAAACTCCTGGAAGAAAACAAAGGAAAAGAACTTCATGACATTGGTCTTGGCCATGATTTCTTGGCTGCAACACCGAGAGCAACAAAAGAAGAAACAGTCAAGTGTGATTGCATCAAATACTAAAAAGCTTCTGCATAGCAAAATAAACAACAAGTGGCAAGGCAACCTATGGACTGGGGAGAAAATATTTGACAAGGGTTAATTTCCAAGCTGCATGAGGAATTCCTGCAACTTGGTAGCAAAAAAAAAAAAAAAAAGAAGAAGAAGAAGAAGAAACTAATAATTCTGTTAAAAATGGACAAAATATTTGAGTAGACATTTCTTCAAAGAAGACATACAAATGACCAACACACAGATGAAAAGATGGTCAACATCTCTAATCAGGGAAATGCAAATCAAAACCGCAAGAAGTTATGACCTCACACCTCATACCTGTCAGGATGGTCATTATCAAACACACACAAAAGACAACAGATGTTGATGAGGATGTGGAGAAAAGGGAACTTTTGTACATTATCAGTGTTTCTCCCTAGGGAAAAGAGTATAAAAATTCCTCAAAAGTTAAATATAAAACTACTATATAATGAGGCAATCGCATTTCTTTGTATCTATCCAGACGAACCCAAAACAGACTCTAAAAGAGATATTTGCAACCCCATGTTCTTAGGTTCATTTTAAGGATGCAGAACAATCTGATGTAAGCCTTTTTCCTAAGAAGCCAACTCCTTCCCCCATCTATTCTTCAGTTTTTTCTTCTCTAAAATCAGAAGGTGGAAACAGAAAATCCTAAAAGATCCTAGCAAATCCTGACAAGGGGCGAACTTGGTGTCTCTTACACCACTTTAGGTTCCAGCAATCATGGAGAGAGACATTCTGAGAATTGTGAGCAGTTCATGGGATGGGGGCTTGCCTGCCCACCTTCCCCCTCCTCCAAATGTGCAGACTAGCCTCTTGCTCACGGCAAATGCAGCTGCACATGTAAAGTTTCCCAAATCTCCTTTCTGTCTTTGTCTCTAACTTTCCCCATTGTTTATTTCCTCTGATTTTGTCTGGAGCTCCAGAATAATTGTTGTAGGAGAAGTAATCAGCTCAGCCTTCACCAAGTCACCGAGACAGACAAGCAAGCAGAGGTATTAGGCTGTCAATTTCTAGGCCTTTCCAAATGTTAGAACAATTTTGGTGAATTACAAGCAATAGAAAATCACTCTGGGTGTTCATTAGGCAGGAGGCAGGAGTGATGATGAATACTTGGAAGTGGAGGCAGAAGAGGCTTTCCTGGAGCCAAAAGTCCACCTTCTGTCTTCCCAGGATGGCGCAGTTAACTCTCCCTCTTCTGGTGAAAGTCCTACAAGTCTCTGGGACTTGACGAATGAAGATAAATCCTCCCGACTCTGAACAAGTCACTGGGCATCCATAGAGCAGCCACTGTCTGCGATGGGTCCCAGAGATGAGCGAGACATACTTGGTCAGTTGCTCAGTCCAGTGTGAGACAGGATCAGAGAAACATCACAAAAGACAATGATAGTAAAGAAGGAAAAGAGAGTCATTCTGACCATTCTGACCATTCTCAGAAGAGCTTCACAGAAAAAGCAGCTTTGGACTGCAGGTTTGAAGATGAGTAGCACATTAAAATATAACTTTACCTTGCCATAAATAATAATAGTAGTAATAGTGAACACCTCTATAATGCTATTAATTTCAAGTCTTGTAACCAATTCCTTTACATAGGTGATAAGTTATATAATAACTCACAATAACACTTGATAATATCATTTTCCCCCATTTTGTACATGAGGAAATTGAGGAAAAGACAAAGTAATTACCTAAAGAACTGCAGCCAGTAAATGGGCAAGTGGGGATACAGAAGGAGTTGATTAATGAGTCATCTGGAGCGGACCTGAGGTAGTTCTCAGAGCTTTTTGGGGACAATGAGAGGTGAGTGATGAATAAAAGAAGCATCAGCCAAGAAAACTAGGGTTCGGTGCCAGGCTCCTCCATTTACCACTCAGCAGACTTTCTGGGCCTCATGTTCCCAAGAGCAGTCAAGATGTTCACAGGTGCCCACAAGCAACATCCAGAAACAGGGGCAGACGGAAGTCAGCTTCAGAAACTGGATCAGCCTTCATTCCTTCATTCAGCACATCCGCTGGGCACCTGCTGTGGGCCTGCCCTGGACGACAGTGTCGTAAGAAGGATAATGGAAACCAAATCCCTGCTCTTCTGGGAAACGCGGTGTGGTGGGGAGTGCTTGTAAATCTGAATCTACATGCTTGCTCCCAGATTCTGGTGTCGCTGCATTCTTCCAGTTATATCCCCAGGGTGTCTTCTCTGCCCTGCTCCCCACAATGTACTAGAAAGTATGAGTCGTCCACTGTAGAATATGTAACAGAGGTTGCTGTGAAATGCAGAAAGTCACATGTACCCAGCAGAACTTGTTATTCTGACTGCAGACACTAAATGGAGGATAGAAAAATGGAGAAAAGGGAGAAAAATTCAGGAAGGGACATTGGCAACTACAGAGGATGGGCAGAGATTTTCTTAGAGGAAGGAGATGAACTTATACCTAAAGCATCAGAGTACACAGATATACAAGCTGACTTGGTAGCATCTGAGGGCACCCTGTTAGCCAGGGGCCGGGCCCACCAGCCACTGGTCATCTGGTCCACCACGGTGTTTAGTACCCTGCAGACTAGGTCTGATCGGTTCACCTCTTGAAAACCGTCCGAGGCATTAGGGTCTCTGACATTTGCAAAAAATCCCAGAGAAGAGGTAGAGACCTTGGACAGTGCAAGATGATCCTGGACTAGAAGAAAACCTCAACCCCTGATCCGGGCAGTACTAAAAGGAGCAGGTCTGAGGTTTCTTCTCTTCACTGTTTGGAGAAAGAGTCTGAGAAATGAAGGATTGAAGACGCTGGTGTTGAGATGGAATCTGCTGAGTATCCCAGATTACCAAGAAGACTGAGGCCAGTCCCACCAATGGAGACACAAGGAAGTTTGGAAAACCTTCATAGATAAGGTGACCTTTAAACTAAGTACTGACCCCAAGCATTGAGCCTTGGGGTGATGGCAGCCGTGGTGAGATCAGGGCTACCACTGAAACAGCTGGATGTGAAGAGTGCCGAGACAGAAACACGACTTGGCATAGAACAACTTGCCTCAGATCTGGGCTAGAATAGAAGTTGGGGTGGGGAGACTCCATGGTGATCTCAGAGACCATCTTATGTCAGCTGAGGAACAGGCCTGGCCTTAGTGGGAGGATAAAATCACAGACTGGGTTCAGGCGCTTCCATCTTGGGAGGTGGGAGGGTGGCATATGGAATGAGCAAGGGTTTGGAAGACAGACAGAATTCAGTATGTCAAGACGGTTGTAAAATGTTTGCATTTGGATCCCAAGGTCACTTCTTCAGCCCAGCATGGAAGAAATACAGGTGAGAAGTTTATACAAAAAAGGTTTCAAAGTAAGAGGTAGCTATGAGCTTGGGAGAAGCCAGCCCTAAATTAAGTTTGATTTGCTACAGTTGCCACAAATACATGACAGTCAGATGTGGTCGGGATGTAATAGAGACATCTTAAGCCAGTAGAAGGAACAGGAAACTAGACACAAGCACTTGTGACCTGATAAAAGAAACATCAAAGCTATGAAGTCAGACAAATACAGGTTCAGATCCTAACTGGGGTGTTTGGCAGCTTGCAACCTTGGGCAAGCTCTTCTGTTCTTCTAAGCCTAGTCCCCTCAATTGGAAAGTTTATTTGGAAGATTAGAGAAAAAGATGTGAAGCAACTGGTAAAGTGCCTGGCACAAAATAGGCACATAAAATATGGCAGACTTTAATCATGGTAAAGGGGTGCTGCTGCTGCTGCTGATGGAGATGGTGGTGACAGGGGGGCAAATAATGGTGGTGACCTTGGCAAATAAGAATCTAGGCCGTGAAGACACTTGGCTACTCCTAAAACCTGAAAGATGGAAAATAAGCATCCAGGTAGATGGTGAAAGAAATGCTATAGCAGCAGGCCTACAAGAAAAGCAGCATTTCATTTTGCAGTCAGTTGAAGCTGGAACTGAGGGTGGGCCATAAAAGCTGTCGATGAGGGCTATCTCCACGGACAGCAAGACTCAAGGTGTTCCGTGTCCATCATCCCCAACACTTTGTGGGGGACAGTTCCCTCAGACAGAGGGAATCACTGGGCAAGGCCTTGAGGAGAGGAGGTAAATAACCAAAAGTAGAAACCAAAGAAGAGAATGAGGCAAGATAAGGCTGAATAGAGTATATGAAGCACCACCTTGAAAACTGTCAGAATGGCGCCTAGCCCATAGTAAACACTCAGTAAACCCTGCTTGCCATCCTTGTAATCAGAAAGAACTCTGTGAGAGTCAGAGTCGCAACCAAGATGGGAGAAGGTCTTCTGCAAGACAGAAAGTGTTCCCTGTCATGGATGACATCTAATCAGGGGTCATCCGTCCTCTATCAGGGATCCAGAACAGCAAATTAAGGAATTGGGTGAGGACACAGCTTGGTTCTACCGGGTCTGAGAATTTGATCATGAATCCCTGTGATCTGAGAAACCAGTGCAGGAGCTATGGGGATATGCGGGGCACCCTTTCTCCCACCTCAGCATCTGGGCTAGAGGCAAATTCTGCCAAAAGTGCCCAGCCCAACCCTGGGCATAAATGCCCCAGAATGGCAGACTTTCCGTCTGCACTGTAATCCCCTTTGAATTTATCCTGCCTCCTTTGTTCTCCCATTTCAATGATTCTGATCTGCCCCCCTCCAGCCACTGAGGACCAACCCCCTCAGCAGGGAGCCCTTTAATTGGCAGCCTTGCCAATGTCTCCCAGCCTGACAGGTGGAGAGGCGTTTAGTGGTGTTTGTTCTGTGTAGAGGGGAGAGGGGAGCTCTTCAAAACCAAGCAGCTACAGTAGCTTGTTCAACACGATTTGAAGGTGATAAATTGGACCTGATTTTTTTGTCATTTTTTTCTCCTGCTGGTTCTTCTGACAAGTGGCCACTGCTGAGATTGCTGAAGGAGAGGGAATTGCTTTCGCCGGCAGC
>PVJO010011038.1:0-61597 GCA_004026905.1 Hystrix cristata
TCTCCTCTCCTCTCCTCTCCTCTCCTCTCCTCTCCTCTTCTCTTCTCTTCTCTTCTCTTCTCTTCTCTTCTCTTCTCTTCTTTATTCTCTTCTCATCTCTTCTCTCTTTTCTCCTCTCCTCTCCTCTCCCACATCCCCTTTCCTAATCAAAAGCAATTGGGTACCCAATCATAGATTGAAATTTCCAAAATTGTGAGTCAAAAAAACTTTTTTTCTTATCAGTTGATTAGTACATGTATCTATTACAGTGACAAAAAGATAAGTAATACAAGAGGTTTAAAATTTTAGGGTTAAATAAAACATTAAAAATCTGCTCTATATGAAACAATTTTTATTCCACAGGAATTCAGTCAGCAAGTAATTTAAGTAATTAAACATTCATAAATCTTTTAGCTAAAAGGTCTGAATAATTCTTAGTAAGTATAACATTTCCTCATTGAGTGATTTACTAAAGTTTGTAGATTTTGTTGTTTGTTTCATCAATGTATTATCGACATTTTTCACTTAGTTACTTATTTTTTCTATTAGTTTTGCTCTGATTTTATAATGTTAAATATTAGCACTGTCGATATAACATGAAATAGAATTTAAATTAATTTCATATTTTAGAAATGCAGAAGAAATCTTTAGGAGACTAAAAATTGAATCTGTGCTTTGAAATTGTACTAAATATCACCTTTATGAACTAAGTCAGCTGTTGTATGCATGGATATGAATAAAATAAATAGAAGTAAAAGTGGTTCAAATATAAGAATACAAATAAAAATATTCTGTATTACTATAAATGTTTATTGAAAAGTAAACACAAACAGCTTTTGAAAAGTCCCATATATATATATATATATATATATATATATATATATATATATATAAATCTCATCAGACTAATAGATTTTTGGGTTGCATTTGAAAATCTGATAACCTGATTATATAAATTAATCTGATATTCTGATATCACAAGTGTGTGTGTTTGTGTGTGTGTGTATACTTCCAACATTTCTAATTAAAAGGAAACATTATGCTTTTATATACAATGAATTTGTATCAAATATTGACAATTTGTAGGTAGTTTGCAAAAAATGATGTCAGGAGAAGAAATCATACTGGTTTTCTATAATCTCATCTTTCTCTTTGGACTTTTATACAATTTTGCATGATTTTTCTTGAATTTAGGAAATTAGCTTCATACACAGGTAGGGTAATTTTTGCTGCAGTGAAATGAAATTATTTTATACCCATTTGTATAGATATGGCCATCCCCTAGAAAACTGATTAGTATGTATATTAGAGAAAAATTGCTATCTTATCTAAAACTGGATTTTGTAGTTTTATGGAGTATAAAAATCTTCCAAGACATCTATGTTGGTCACTTTGTCATTGCTACCACAAAATACCTGACACCCTCTACACAGAGGAAGAGAGGTTTGGTCAGAAGTCAGATAGCTCCAAGGCGGAAATGCAGAGTAGAGGACCATGGCAGAAGAAAGCTATTAATTCCATAGCAGCCAGAAAGCAGAGAGAGAAAGGAGGAGTCAGGACAAGAACGCACCCTTCTAGGTCGCACTCTTAGTGACCCACCTCTACCTAGACACCATCTGCTTACAGCACATATTCTTCCAATGTCCTACCTTTCAAATGTTACACCTCTGGATACATGATTATTTTGAGGGACATTTTTAGGTCTAAATCTTTACATTCTGCCCTGGTCCCTAATAAGTTCATGTTCCTCTCATTATACTAAATGTATTTTCAATCTCTAAAGGATGCTAAATTCTTAACAGTTCCAACACTGGTGGAAAGTCTAAGTCCAAGGCATAGTCTGAGACTAAAGGGAAAAACTCTTAGCTGTGAGTGCTTATAAAACTCCAAATGGGAGTTTAATACACCTAACACAGAATAGTACAGAGTCAACATTTCCATTCCAAAGAGGAAAAATAGTGGAAAAGAAAGTAATGAAATCAAGCAGGGACCCAAAACAAGCAGGACAAACAATACATCTTGCAGCTCCTTATATAGGAACAAGGGCAGGTAGTGGCAATGCCCGAGCTCCACAGGGCTTGGACAGCCCACCCTCTGTGATAGTGCCAGGTGCATCCTTCATGCTCCCTTTTGGGCTGGCTCCATTCACTATCTGCAGCTTTCCCCAGCAGATGTTCCATGTTGCTCGTATTCCATCTTCCTGGGCTCTGAACTGCACCTTCATCTCCAGTCTCACAGCTTCAAGCAGAGCCCAGTCATAGGTTTTTGTGAGGGACGGTGACCCTGTCACATGTTCTTCCTGATGTTGTTCTTCTTCTAAAGTCTGGGGGGAAGCCTCCATGACCTCATAACTCTTTCGTTCTTCGCGCATGAAGAGCCGGCACCAATGCCATTCCCAAACGAAACTTCCTGAGCCTGGCATTCACTGTCGGTGTTTCTGTCAGCATTCTAATCTTCTGAGCTCTGAGCAGGACTGCAGAGCAAACATGGTGCACAAGATTCTAGGGCCTCTCTACCCACATCTCGAAAGTTTTCCAAACTCCTCCTGCAAACCAGTTCCAAAGGCTTCTGAAACCATAATGTCAGGTAGTCATGGCAACAAGACTATTCCTTGTACTAATTGTTGTATCATTCAGTTTCCCATCACTGATACAAAATCCCCAATAATTGCTTGGCGGGGAGATTTAATTTGTTCACGATTTCCAGTCGGGTCAATCAGTAGTTGGCCAGCTTCAAGGCAGAAATGCATCATGGAATGACATGACAGTGAAAAGCTGCTCATTCCACAGCAGACAGGAAGCAGAAAGAGAAAAGAGGATCCAGGAACAAGAACACACCCCTCCCTGGGACCCACCTCCAACTGGGGCCATCTCTTGAGAGTGCCTTCAGCTATGGCCCCATGTGCCAGCATCTTTCAAATGCCCACCTGAGTACATGAGACTTTGAGGGGACATTTTAGATCTAAACCATAGCAAAGTCATAAGGTTAAAAGCAGAGAATAATTTCCCTCGACTCAGGTTGAAAATCATAAATGAACAGATAACAGTCCATATATATATTCATGATTTGTATATATTTTGTGATAAAGTATATATAAAGTATGATATATATATACATTATGATAAAGTAAGTGAAGTTAAAAAATACCCTAGAGATAATGAATATTCATGTAGATAAATTTAAATTGAGACTATGTATTCTCCATTTATCTGGTCCTTCTGGATATATCTCAGAATCAATATAAAAACAACAAAAATGCAGATGATTTTGAGCTATAAAGAAGCTTATACATTTTATTTATAATACACTAACTTTCAGTAGACTATCACCATGGTCTTGACAACATGTAAGGTAATAGCTCCAAGCAATCAGATTCAATTCTGACTCAATAACACAGATATTGACTACAGGAACCAACTGGTTGGTGACAGCTAGTTTGAAGTCCTACATATATGTTGATAATGCAAACTGAAGTAAAAAATGTAAAACCCAGAACAAATATTTGAGAGATATATATTTAAGTAATGAAAATGAATAATTATATACTTATAATTAAAAGTATCAGGCAGGTTGTTTTGACGATTATATTTTGTGGATCCAGAAATGATTAGTACCAAACAAGTGTGACTCTGGAAGCAAAATTCACAAAATTAAATTCACGAAAGTTTGAAATTAACTTCCAAATACTGATTTATAAGTTTAAAGTCAGAGATAATTTTTCTGTCCTAGTATATGCACCTGTAATACATTGTATCTGTCCTAGATAAAAAGACTTGACCAATCAAAGGGGTAAATAAGTAGATAAGTGATACACTTGGTTTTGTGAGATGGAAGACTCAGGCATACACATACAGAAGAATGTGCTTGAATAATATAAACGCTATGAAAAAAAGTATAAGTAGCCACATTCTGAAAGAGAATACACTTCTCTAGAAAAGAAAAGCAGAAAATCCATCAAATATGAAGTGAATTGAAACAGAAGAAAATGGAATAATAATAGCAAATATTAATTTTTGGATTTCATTTTATTTTGAATGACAAGCAAAAATAATCTTAGGATCGATAGCAATATTTCAAGCATAATCAAATACCAAAGTGTTCTTTTTAGTTTACTTGCTATGTCATTTTCCAGTGAAGATTACTGAGAATGTAATTTACCTTTTTTTTCCCCAAAGAGATATTTAGGAAGCATCCTTGCCTTTACTGTATAAATGAAACTGTAGATATTCAATCTGTTATTTTATTAGAGGCATTTTCTGAAGGTGACTTTTTCTTAAATTATTTCAAAACTTGTCCATTAGTTTAATGTAAACAGTTATGTACCAACTTAAAATGCACCAGATTTTGAGAGAAGAAAGCATTATATTGTGCGTGAAAAATTAAATATGTTCCTGTAACGGAACCAGTTTCTTCACCATGTCCTTGAAATTTCTCATTTTTAGATGAAGACATTGAATTTTAATATTATCTAAGGAAATAAACAATGTGGATTCATCATTGCTGTGACAGCAGCTCATCCGTGTCCTCAGACATTAAGTTCCACTTCCAATGCATTACTTGCTACAAAATTCTGAAAATAGTTTCTATACTTAGTATTATTGCCCTATAGAAATACTTGAAGAGTTCATTTAGGCATGAACTCTCTTTAAGAAGAAATTAAAATGTGTTATGTCTGTGTACAAACTCAAATGGTGAATGTAATCATTACATTTGTATTGCTAACATATAGAAATAAAAGTTTTTTGAAAATATAAGTAAAATAGACATTATTGTCCCGTTCTTCTGTTTGTTCTCTTTAAAGCATAGAATGATCTCTCTAGACTATTTTTAACCAAACTTCTCTCCAATTCTTTGAGGTTTTTTGTTGAATTTTTCTTCCTTTCCCATGCTATGAAGTTTATGCTTACCTTTTTCAAATTAGAATTTCCCCTCAGGCCTTTCAAATCTTCTAGTCCCACCTCTCTGAATCCATTTTAAGGAATTTTAAACCAATAAATTAATTCAGATTTCAAAGTGTAAGTGACTAACAATAATAAAAACAATAATAACATCTGATAATTCTATTTTCTCAATATTTATGTATGATTTACAAATCAACATATTAAACTTGATTTTTGTCTTATGTAATTCATATCTTTCTTTCCTTAGCAAGATAATGTAACCAATTAAAACTTTCCTAAGAAATTACATCCTGATTATATATTTAGTATCTTGAAAAGCAGGAAAATAGAAAATAATACTTGGGAAGCTGAAACAGGAGGATCACCATGTGTTCAAAGCCACCCTGAATTACATAGCAAGACTCCATCAAAAAAAAAAAAATAAGAATAATGAGTTGAGGTTTAGGTATGTTTCACCTAAAGTGCTTCACTTTTTCATGATAGGCAGATGACAAAAGTACAATTCTCAATTTAAGGTATCGAAAAGCCCAAGTAATGATTTGATGATTAAATAAATAAAATTTATTTTCGTTTATCCACCTATTTTTCCTATAAGTATCATGTTACAGCTTGCTATTTCCCCAATTCATCGGTAAGCTTTCCTTCCCGAGAGATCTAACCTTGTGAACGGCTGTTTTCTTTATACACCTCTGTTAGATCACTTCATTCCCACTCTGATTCCTTGATCCCTCAGTGAAGTAGATTGTGTAATAATTGTTTCAAAAGCTCAAAAGAACTCTGAGTTCTTTGGGGTTATTATTTCTCTTCACTATTGTTGTTTGCTAGCCAGGCACTGTTTGGCACAGAAAAAAATCGTTTCCCTCGGGAAGTTTGCATATTCTACCAGCAGTTGAACAGCTGTCTGAGGAAGTAATGTTTCTATATTTCACAGCTTGCAGTCACACTATTAATACCATTTTACTTCTCTAATGGAGGTAATTCTTAAACACCACAAATCCTAATTACTTGAACAGCAGTGGGCCTTAATTCATAACCACTCCTTCTGAAAACAAAAGAACTTTACAGCTTGAAATAAAATGCTTGTGAGGAGCCCTCCCCTTTTATCTGATGATGAACATCATTTCCGGAAATACAGCCCCCTCGGAGGCGATCATTATCCCCATGAGCAGTCTGGCTCTGTCCCTGCTGCTCCACGGTGGTGCAGTTAGAAAGCTCAAACTGTCTAGTATCTCTTTCTACCCCTATGCTCAAATGTTCCCAAATTATCTAATCATCCCTTTATTTTGGGAGAGGAGATTAAGAGTGTATAAATCATTGTTATCCTTTTAAATTTCCTATTTTAAAGGCAAATATCCCACTGTTACGATACACATTCATTTCTCCCCCAGCAATTTTTGTTCTGAAATAGAAACAATCCCATTGGTCTAATTATTCAAATGGTTATATGTTCCCTAAGTTCTAAAGACATTGATGCATAGAATAAATAAAACTGTGATTAAAATGTGAAGTTTCTTAGCTCTGTTTTCCAGTATTTTTTCCTTTGCACATGTGTGGTGGACTCATTATTGTGGTCAGCTTGAACAGGAACACCCAGCTGGACTGAGTTGATGTGGTTCTGGGCAAGGAGTATCCACCTGAGGATTGTTGCCTACACAACATAAAGGCGAACGGGAGCAGAAGACAGGGATCGGCTGTTTCCCAGGTGAAGCTCCGTTGAGGCTGGTTCTCCAGAAGGGAACTCGTGTGTTCTCATCGAAGGAGGAGCTCGGGGTCTTGCTGTTGTCAGGGATGCCCGCTGTTTGCTTTGGGGAGTTCTGGTCTTCATCCCTGCTGTGAGCTTCATATCCTGGTTCCAGTATAGATTTCTTCAGCCTTTTAGTGCAGACACAGATGTACATGGGACAATGCCATGGAGTCCCAGCCCTTGATTGGATCTTTTGGGTCTAAAAGATCATAGGTAGATGGAATGCACCTTTTTTTGCTTTTGGCTTGTATATGAATGTTGTAACTTGTACTTGGCCTGTGTTAAATCTGCTCTCTTGCAAACCATGGACTCTAGAGAAGTAACTGATACAACATCTCATTTCAAATAGGTTAGCATTGTAGCACCTGATACATATCTCTAATTAGTATTAACTGTAATGTGCATGTGTCTCTCATAAATTGTAGTCATTAAAAGCCATCTTTTTATTAATTGTAGGTTATAGTCATAGTAATAATCATTGCAAAATTACCTCATCTTCCTAACAAAAATAATGATAGGAATATAGAAGATATTAATATTAAAAGAATAATTGCACAAATAGGAACACATGAATAAAGGACATTGCCATTCATGAAGATACTCTCAGCTGTGTATGTCTAGCTTAGATATTTGTTTAGAAATATATGGGTATACATATTTTATGAACATTTACATATTCATGAATATTACATAAGTTAGAAAAGTCTATTAAAGTATATATTTTCATCGTCCTAACTTTACTGTTTTCTGAAGTAAATGTAAAAAAAGGGGAAACTAAGTGATGTATAATGATATACAAACATTAAAAACTGAATAAACAAATGTTGAAAGTGTTCATATTGGGCGGGACATCTACACATAAGGTTTAAGTGATGGCAAGATGTTCTAGTGAGAACTTTGGTAGAATTACTTTGGACTCTGTCATAACCAACTCTGATAAAAGGAAATTCATATTACTTCTCTCCATTAGCTTTATTTTTAATGAAGGAAATCCTCTACATGATCAGCCATGGTCTATGTGGTTTTAAAATTCCGCAATTCTATGCTGTATCAACTGCAAGGTAGGCATTGTGAGACGCATTACTAAGTTGATCGCTCTTCTCTCGGTCAGTGCAGGACAGATGAAAAGTTGTATTTCTAGATTCTTGAGAAGTCCTTGCTGTTTTTGTTCTTCTGGCAGCCATGGTGTAACAGCTGAAGCACAGCTACTAATCATTAGCTCCTTGATGCATTAGGCATGATTTAACAAAAGTATGTATAGATGGGGAAAGAAGGGCTTTGTACAAGCAGTTAATGATTTGTTGACACTCACACTGTGTCCATTACAGCTAATTCCATGCCTCGTTAAGAGATGTGTGAATGCAACCCTCTCTTCAGTAATTATTTGCTAAAAAAGTACAAATGGACTGAGTTTTCAAATTATATAATTCATAACTTCTTAACATATTTCTATTCCTTGAAATTTGGCATGCATCTGACCATCTTTACATAGTTTCTCCTGAGGTATCTTTGAGACCTCAGAGAATATCCAGTGAAGATTTCTGGTATGAGCAAAGTCTAAATTTTGCTCATTGAAATCTTGCTATTCTGAATCCAATAATTTGAATATTTGAATATTTGTTCCCTGCATATATCTTGGCAATATGTTTTCAGAGTATACCTCCTGCAATGTACTTGTAGGAATTATCTGTTTCATTAACATTTTTTGTAATATAAATAGTAGTAATCATACAATTAACAATGAGATATTTAAAAATTAATAGAAGTTTTAAAATAAATGGTAATGACAAGAAGATATTAAACTATATATATATATGTCACATTAAAACATTTATTTATTTTGTCTGGTGACTAAAGAACAATAAAGGACAAAAATAAAGGATAATACTAAAAGCCAAGAATTGCTATTCAATATATAGATTTTATATTTTTATTTTTAATTGTATGTGTTTGTCAGCTATAGTGTGACATTTTTAATGCAGGTATAAAACATGTAATGACTAGACCAGAGTAATTAGCATGTCACTCACTGCAGACATTTATCATTACTTTGTGTTAGAAACATTCAAAATTCTGTCAACCAACTATTTTGAAAGATACCAACTAAAATTATCCTACTCTGCTACACAGAACATTAAAAGTTATTCCTCACTTCCAACTGCATCTGCTACCGATTAACCTGGAAGTTTTGCAGGATCGTATAGTAGCTCTTTGTCTACTTTTCTTGAGGAATCTCCACGCTGTTTTCCATAAAGCCAACATTAATTTTACATTCCCAACTCTTTCTTCAAGTACTCACTATCATTTGTTGTTTTTAGTCTTTTTGATAATTAGACATTCTAAGTACAATAAGATGATTGCGATTTTGATTTGCAATTACAATAATTAATAATGCTGAGCTTTTTTTCATGTATTTGTTGAACTTTAATGTATTCATTTGAGAAATGTCTATGCAAAGAAGGATAAACTTGACTCATTTGTAGAAAATGGATGCACTTTGAAACCATATTAAGTGAAATAAATCAGACACACAAGCTTAAGTATCACTTAGTTTCTCTTACATGAGAAACCCAAAATATAAATAAAGTGCAAAATAAAAGATAGTTAATAATAAATAAAGAGATCTTTAGCAAATGGAAAGGGGAGTCAATAAATGGTGAGAGGGAGGGGAAAGGAGAAGGAAAGGGTATGAAAAAACATCGAAATATGTTTTGCACATGTACTCACTCCCTAAGAAGAATATACACATTATGTACTGAAACATGTAGAGTAATAATAAAAAATAAAAATTTATAAAGTTAAAAAAGTGAAAATGAGTGACAAAAAATAAAATAAAATCTGAAAAGCAATGCTAAGGATAGCAGAGATAATTTTATGAGAAAATCCAAGCAATATGTTACAATTGCAAACACAGTTTACTTGTTCTTGATCACCCTTGTTCCTATTGTTAGACGTGACAATCCTATAATTAGGAAATTCAAGTTCAATGATTTTGCTTCAAATAAAATGTACTTTATAAGTGCATATTTAAGTTCTATTTGATATAATTTTAACCATACATACCAATTCAAGTATTCTGTAAATTGCATCTTTGACCCTGGCCATAATAAAAGCTGATTCAGAACTTTGTTATCTTGCTCAATCTTCTTTTTTCTTTGCCTTGTGAATACTTAAAGGTTGGTTGAAGTCTCAAATATCTTACTAGATTTTCTTGTGTAAAAGGTCACATATTATTCCATTTTAAATGTAGTAGGCTGTGTCAGAAACATGATATTTGCTAATTCAAGTTTATGACCATATAATAGTTAATTTAAAAAAAAAACAGAAATGGTTGAAAATAGAACTCCATGGACTTTTTTGCATTTTTTTTAATCCTTTGGTATTTGTAACATAATTGGAATGGGAACTGTTTTAGGAAATTAGGAACTCAGCATAAAACTTACAAAAATCAAAGATTTCAAATTACAGGAGGTGATGACTGTACATGCACATCCATAACTAGGAATAAGAATCTGAATGAAACTAAATTATTCTTTCCATTTCACATGTTTGGAATTATTTTCACAATGTTTTCTTTCTCTACCATTAGAGTCAGATATGCCAAACGAAAGTGGAGTTTGGCTGTAAATAGCTTTAATTGCATTTGCCTTTTAAGAAAGATTTGTTATCTATTCAAATTTTTTAAAAATAATTGCTATAGGGAGGACACTATCCCCAAATTATATGAAAAGAAAAGTGTGAAGGAAGATATGATTTACCTTACTTGATATGAATGATTCCATTCATTAGTGAAAAGATGGTGGCCAATAGCAGTTTTCCCAAGAAGAATATGATGTAGGAAGAATTTCAGAATAAATAATAGATGTATACTTCCAGTTTCATTCTGTTTAAGGTATTTGAGATAATCAGATATGCCTCAAGGTGCAATAAATTAAGAGAACACAAGAGAGACAGAGGGTGAGAAATTCATTTTTAAGACAGACAAAAATTCAAATAACAATTCTGTGTGTAGCTGTTAGGTGACTGAATGACCTAAGGCACTTCACAGATCCTCTCCAACATGTTTCTTTGTATGAAGAGATTAATATCACTATAAGCCTACCACTAAAAATAGTGAAGAAAATAGTACAACAACAACAAAAAACTGATGACTCAAATCCTCAAAAACCTAGTTCTTAAACATATTGAGAAGCAAATAAGGATTGTCATCCATTGTGCTCTTCTTAATTTAACTAGTTAAAGACTCAAACTGGCAAAACTATGTTGAAAGCTTAGTGCTGTGCTAAAAGGGAAGGGAAATATGTAAGTCCTGAGCTAGCAATCAAATGACATCTTTTGGTGTTGACACTTTAAAATGTGGTGTTCACAACTCATTGAAGAGAAATAATCACTTGGTCCCACTGCTCTGCAAGTGGACTCCGCTCATTCTTAGATTCCACTTACTCTGCTGTGTGGAGAAGAGAATCACAATTAAATCACTCCACAGGTATGGTCATCAAATACTAGATTCTTCCTTCATTCTATACACAAAAGTCCTGAGGACTCTTCCAAAGGAGACAAGGTATTTCTACTTGTTTCTAGCATCAAGTGCAATGCGTAAGATAGAGGCGATGTTTGTGATATTTAAATCACCATATTGTTTGTATGAGGGTCTTTATCCATAATCCCTAGGCAGTTTTTCCTGAAACAGACATTTATGAATTAAATAACAAAGCTTTGCAGTATATCCAGGGAACAGGGGTATCTCAGAAAACACCCCCATTCAGAAGACAACAAATTACAGATTAGTAGGTCAATTCCAAAAGTTACCTTGAAGTCTACTGTGAAGGGTCTTTGGTTCATTTTTCTCTCTGCTTCTTGGTTCAATTTTCTGGGAAAATTTCTCTTTTCCATCTGTCAACCAAGTGTCAGGTAAAAGAGGAAATGGGAATCATACTGCATTGGAAATCTAGCAGCTATTTTCTCAGCCTGCTTCCTGCCCTTAGATGATGGAGGATCTTGAACAAATACAACTCTGGTATTTGTGGAATTTCTGATCCATTCTTGTCCTGAACCTTCAGATGAATTTGCTGTCTGTTTTGATTCATTGATGGCCTAAGTCATTTTAAAATATCTTATGTTTCCTATGAATTTTCTTGAGTCAGTGACGTGTGCTAAGAGACTCATCTACATTTCTTCTCTATACATAGCTCATTGGTGACAAATCTTTGTTTTCTTGACTCAACCTTGCTCTCCTTTCTTAATTGTTATTATTTTAAACAATCAAAATTCTCTGGAGAAACATGCTTTAAAGTTTTAGTTTTCTGAGTCATTTTTTTCCAATAGAGAGAATTTACTGGAAGTCAAACCTGCATTGTGTCTGTGATCTGAGACACCTCAATTGAGTCAGAACTTTTAAAGATGAACATGACGGCTGTGCCCTTGCACTGATCCTTGCTGCCGAAGTGAATCTAATCGACCTTGGCTGCTCTAAGTTCTTCTCCGTTTGATACTTTTTTCCCCCTCACTAGAGATGAAGCAGTTACTTCTTTCAAACTTGCAAGTCTCCACATGTCTGGCCTCTTTTACTTTGTCTTTATTGTACTTTATTTATCCGGTTAACTGGCCATTCTTGCAGTAATTTGACAAATGTAGTCAATAGTGGCTACTTAATTAAATTATCTACTCAAATTCTTTCTCTAGCCCTATATGTGAGCTCATTTGACAGTATAAAGGCAGCCATTCTCAACAGACATATCTTAATATTTAGGTCAGTCACGGGACCAGAGTAATTCTACTTTTATTCTAGCTACCACTAGGCCATGTCCAGTGCCCACAATGACAGTAGTTGGAACTTTACAGTGGCAGCATGTAATCAAAAATGACATACCTGCACACGCTTATATGCATACACACCTAAAAATGTCTAACAGAGGTTATATGTACGCAGGATAAAAGCTTATATTTTTCATAAGCTTTTTATCCTCATTCTTTCTTCCTCTTCTCTAGAGCTATGGAGACAGTAATACCTGCAGAGACAGAGAGACACAGAGAGTGGGTAGTATGAAAAGCAAAACCATCTATTTAAATACTTTGCAAATAATGAAAACATCGATAAATATTAATTAATGTTATAGCTTGGATTTTAAGCGTTCCCAAAAAGTCCATGTGGTCAAAACTTGGTCTCCAATGTGGACCTGTTGAAAGGTAGCAGAAAGCCTAAGACATGAAGCCCAGAGGAATGTCTCCAGGTCACTGAGGGAATTCGGGCCTCAGTCTCTTCCTCTGTTTTCTTCCTCACCATGTGATGAGTAGACTTTCTCTGACACAGTTTCCTGCACTGAGCACTGCCTCACCTGTCTGCCACAGGCCTCTGAGCAAGATCAACCAATCGTGAAGTAGAAACTCTAAAACTATGAGTGAAAACAAACCTTTTCTGAGTTGATTATCTCAGGTTTTACTTATAGCATTAGGAAACTGCCTAATACAATTAAACAAGAGAAAACTAAAACAATTTCCTTACTTCGAGACCTGCTTTAGTTCTGTGTCTGGAAAAACAGACTAGGGTATTTTGGCAACTGAAATTTTCTTTGACTTCTGGTCCAGGAGATTTCTCTTTATAGGATTTCTTCTTTGATGAACATTTGTTCTGGCATGCAGTACTACTCTGAAGGTCAATTATGCCTCTTGTGTTATTTTCAGCCACATGAGCTGCTGCTGGAAATCTGATCATGTTTTATACTATGTCAAAGTCTGTGGGGACTTTAAAGTAACTGTGCAATATCATGAAAAACTAAAGAGGAAACTTTGACCATTTTGAAATTTATCCAGCTTCTTTCTTTTCCCCCCTTTATGACACTTCCAAATAATATACTTATCATAATGGAAATAAATATTAGAGGATAATTATGAAAAGATTGGTAAAAATTTTGATCACCCTAACTACCATGATGGAGAAATTATTTGTCCTGGTAAAATTTTAGTGGAACTTACAGCATGACTTCTATTAGTATCATTATTATATAAATGAGATAAAAATTTGGTATTATTTGCTCTCTTTTTATTCACTCTCCATGATACTATAAACATGTTCCATTATTCCCATTCCTAGACAATTTCTGATTCTCTATCTGCAGCAGTGACTTATGTACTGATTTCTATCACTGTACAGAGAGTCTTGCCCAAGTAGACAAAAGAAAGTTAGATTTTAAAATATCAGTGAAGGCTAATCTCGATCATCAACTTTATTGGCTGAAAACTCATTTCTGCGTATGTCTGAGTGGGTTGTGAAAGCAGGACCATGGAGACTCTATCTGATCCATGGCCTTTTCCTTTCTTGGCTTGTCCTTGTTTGCTCTGCTTCTGTGTGCCATGAGGTGAGCAGCTTTACTCCATCATGCCCTTTGCCATGATGCTTCTTCCCTGGAAGCAACCAACCATGCATCGAATACTCTGATACCATAAACCAAAAGACCTCCCCCCTAATAAATTGTATATATAAGGTATTTATCTCAGTCATGAAAAGCTGACTATTATAACATCCTGGTCCACTTTCAGTCTTAAGACAAGATTAAGTCATATCTATAAATAATTATATAGTTTGGGTTTCCATTCATATAATTAAAACCTTAAGAACATTGGAATTAGGTACTTACTGGAATTAGGTACTAACTGATGTACTAATTACTTTGTGTTTATTTTGGTATTTCAGAAAATGTTCACTCTTTCACCAGACAAAATATACAGTCATATTTCTTTAGGCCAAAGAAGTTGCAATTACTGTTTACTTACATTAGAGAACCAAAAACATTTTGCAAATGAAAAAAGTAATTCAGTTAGAATAATGTATCACTGGGCATAATTGTTTTATAAATGGAGAAGTATACACTTCATTGTAATTCAGTTAATAAACATCGCACTTTCTTAAAATTCCTATGAAATTGAGTAAAAACTTCAGAGCAAATACCTAACATGTCTAATTCATGATGTTTTCATACAAATTGGCATGAAGTAGACCATTTTCTTTGTATAATTAATGGTTCATCTGTTTCAAAAATTTAATTTTTATCAGGAAATAATGGAAACAAAACTTTTGTAAATAAGGAGGGAGGAGGGGGTGAAGGGAGGAGAGGTGAATGAGAAAAAAAGAAGCAGCACAATATATTATGTACAGATACAAATTCCCTGTGATGAATGTTATCATGATATATATCTAAAATGTACCACTAAATAACTAAATAAAATTAAAAAAAGAAAAAAATTAGTTTTTCTTTACTTTGAATTGAGTCTTAAATAAGGATAAATCAAATCTCATGATACTTAGGGCATTCTGTTCTAAATAAATTTCAAAACTTTGAGCCAGTAATTCCAAAATCTCTGAATATGCCTTAAGTGTAACCAAGGGAGATGGGCAACAGTCTACAAGCTTTGTGTAATATCTCTGAATGACTGTAATAATTTCATTGTAATTTACTCCTCAAGAAATTCTTTAAGTACAAACTTGTTAAAAGATACAATGGAGATAGATAGAACTGAACATGTGTTTGTGTGCTCATGTGGTAAGGTTGAATATTGGTCTGATAAAATGTTAATTTGATGATAGTAAATTTCTTCCTCATTATTTGGTGTGATAAATCATCATTAGATTAATATAGATATCATATTTAACTCATAGACATTCCAAAGGATATTAGTACAAATTAATGCCCATTTTAGATGATAATTTAAATTCAATTAATCACTTTTCATATACACCTGTTATAAATTTACTATTTTAAAGTATTTCCTATAATTTTATTTAAAATTGTCACTCAATCATATAATAATTCCAGAGAATAGATAAGATACTTTTTGTCTTCAATTAGTATTTCTTTATAATTCACATAAAATGAATTTAATAAAGTTTCAGAAGGAGATTGAGCCTAGTCTCAGTAAGCAGAGCAGAATATTAGGATGCTGGTACCAGGCCCACGACGCTGTACTGGTGACTTTAGGTCATATCTTATGTGTTCTAGCTCCTTTGGATTTTGGTTTTAGCCTACTAAGATGTCTTCACAGAAAGTGAAATCAAAATTTACATATTTAAAGGATTTGTCCAAATCAAGAAAGAGTCATGTAAGAAGCAGCTGAATGCCTCTTACAAGTCAAGATTAGGAGCATTGATTTTTATTGTGATTTTCATAATGCTTTTTTGCGACACTGTATGTGTTAAAAAATGAAATATTTGGAAGTGCCAATCTGGTATCTTTTTAAAAATGTGTAGTGATTTTTTCCTGTTGACTATTAATATTTTCCTAATGATTAAATCTACAATGACTTTAGCTACCTCTAGTTTCTCTAATGCATATTACTGCAGCCTTTTTAGTGGTTGTATGTACTGCCCATTCTAGGTTTTAGGTCATTTCCAGCTTGAAATAGATAAGTGGCTTCTTTCTCACTGAAAACAGACATACATAAATACCTGAAATAGTAAATGGTGGAGGACGGATTAAAAACTAAAACCTAACTCCAGTATTACCTTATTACACTACATTGGACATAAACAAAGATGCAAAATCTAGGTCCAGTAGTATCTTTATTGAAACATATGACCCAATAAGAAATCAATGAACTTTTTATACAGAATATTTATAGAAATCTTTGTCCCAATGCATAAAGTTTTGTGAATTTTACATTATTAATTTGAAGGAGCGTGTCGTGACTATATACAATTAAGATTTAAAGTACTGCTACCTATTTATTCATAATAAAATTTGATCCATAAAATAATCATTAATATAAAACTAATTTGCAATAAACACATAATTTTTGTACTTAGTTCACATTTTAAATTTTTCAACTACTTAAAGATGTCATTAATTAGATATATCTATATTTGTGAACCAGAGTTTTCTTTGGAGAGCAGCAGAAATGTTGAAAGTGAGAGAAAAAGAGCAGCTTCAAGCGTGGATGCTTCCATTAATCTCTACTGTCCCCTTTGGCCACTGTAGCTGTTATATCACTGCTCTTTCTGCTCACATCCATCATTTGTTCTCTGGACATCTAACCTGATCCTCACTTCCTGCTTCTCTCATATCTTTTCTCTGTTTTTTCTCTTTCAACTTAAAAATTTTAGTGTAAAACTTAGAACAGAACAAGATTTAATATGAAAAAATTAGATAAAATTATTTATTAGTATGAAACATTCTGGATATTTTGATGTATTTTTCAGTAAATAATCACAAAAATTCTATATTTTATACTTTTATACTTATATAGGTGAGGATCTAGAGCTGTTTGTAGAATATTGCATGAAACAAGATTGTATATATACCAATCATTTACCCAAATATACACCATTCTGCACAAAACTCCTTTGCTTAATTGCTAATTTTCACAATAAACATGCTAGATTTTAATAGACAGTATATATATGTATATGTACCTATATATATTGCAATATATATATTGCATTTTAAATAGTAACAGAAAATGTACTGACAACCCATTCTGTCTACATATTTCCCTTCCTAACACCCACTCCCCAGGATAATCACTCTCCCTCCTAGTTTGTATGCTTGTTCAGTCTGTAAATATGTTACCGCCTTCATGTATATTTATTGTGCATAAATGGAAGTTAACTATACTCACCACTTTGAATTTTCCTCTAAAAAATTATATTGTTTTTGGAGTATCTGCTTTTCGGAAATCATTTTATTTTTATTAAATTGATTACCTTCGAAACTACATTTTTATACAATATTTTTGGTCCCTATTTCTTCAAGTCTGTCAGTTTCCCATTATGAAAAATGAAGAAATATATTTTCTCTCTTTCTACTTTTATTCTCTAGGTGAATAAAGAATTCATTGGTTTCATTGTTTTATTATACTTATCCATTTTGTAGCATTAGTTATATTCTCTTACTTAAATTGTTATCATTAAATATTTTTATTCTTACCATAAAAGATGAGAAATTATTATTACTTCCCGTTTTTTCTCTTCTTTACTTCAAATTGCCATATAATATACTTTATGAATTATCAGAATTAAAATATTGCACCCTTGTTCATATTTATAGTGCTCAAATTTATTTTAGTTTAAACAATCCAAATAAATAAATGTGTTGCTTATTGGCAATTCTTTTACATAGTTTTTCCTCAAATATCAACAGAAAATTATTCTCTGATAGTGTCTTTTGAAAAAATTATTTTAATGGTACATTTTAGATACCTATAGGCATAATATTTATCATAGGGGATTTGTACCTGTACACAATATATCTAATAGTGTTTTTAATGGTGTTCATATGTATTATAAAACATGCATTAGCATTTAGAGGAAAAATTACTTCCTTGTTCAAAACTGTATTGAATTTCAGCTTGCCTGGACAAAGAATTTTGTAGTCAAGTTTTATTTTTTTGGAAAAAGATGGATTTGCCCTTCTATTTTAAAGAAAATATATGATGACATATTGTTTTTAAAAACTTGTCTAAAATGCTTGATATTTTTATCTAAAATCTCAATGGGGATTTTTTTTTTTGTTTTCTTAAAGATTTATTATCTTTGCTAATATATATAGTTGACACTTTTATCATTTTTTTCAACTTTTTGTGAAACATTTTGTAGTATTTAAATATGTAGATTGAAGTTTCTTTCATTCCTGTCATTTTTTCTTAAATTTTACCTTTTTTTTTTTTTTTTTTTTTTTTTTTTTTTTTTTTTTTTTTTTTTTTTTTTTTTTTTTTTTTTTTTTTTTTTTTTTTTTTTTCCTTACATAATGTCTCTTCTTCAAAGATGTCAGCCTTTGGTAACTGATGTTCCCCTTTGTCTATGTTCTATAGTTACTGCTTTTCCTTGATATTTTATTCAGTATACTTCATTATATTGTCAATTTAGAGAAAATTTGAGTATTTACCCGTGTGATCAGCAGTAGCTTCAAATCTGTTTCAAGTGTGTGGATTAGGTAGCTCACATAAACGTAATACTGTTAATAAAACAGGTGGAACACAAGCAAGGCAAAAATAAAGCCTTTTATTGGATATACAAATCATAAATATGTAAACAGCATACTCTAAGTAGGGTTTGGAAATGGAGTGTAGATAGGTCATAGTTTTGTCTGGATGCATTAGGAGAGTGCTTAAATCTGAATTACACCGTGTTCAACAATTTAAAGATTATGTTTGCTTTAGCCAAAGCTGGTGTTATAATCTCTCTGAAGGCGGACATCTCAATCTGCTGTTCATGTCACTGTCCAGAAAATAATGACACATATTTTGTTTTGGCATTTCCTATTAAAGCATCTCTTAAAAATATGAATTAAAGAGTGAAATGAACACACAACTGAAGAATTGTATTGAATAAAATTCAGAAGATAACTAGTTTTCCAACAAAAGCAAGAACAAAGGAGTAAAAAACAAAGGACGACAAATCCCTCAAACGTAGCAGGCTGAGCATAGTTCCCAAACATATTACATCCTAACCTCTGAAATATGTAAGTGTTGCCTTATTTCAAAAAAAAAAAAAATGTCTTCCCTGATGAGATTATCTTTAGGCTCTTTTGTTGAGCAGTTTACATGGATTAACTGCATGGCCCCAAATACTATCACATTCCCTCTTCAAGAAGGAGACAGGGAGTACAGACAGAGAAACACGTAGGAGAAAGAGACAAAAAGCCTGGTGCAGAGGTTAGAGTGACATGGCCATGGCAAAGAATGTCATCAGTTACCAAAGCCTGAGAAAAAGAAAGAGTCTTCTGTAGACTCTCCACTTCAGCTGCCTGGCTGAAACTTTATTTTTATTTTAGTGTCTCTGAGAACCTGTTTTTATGCTAAGTTGTTGCCATCATAGAAAATTACAACGATGTGCTTATTTAAAAATAATTCATTCCGAGCACGGGCGCACATTGTAATCCCAGTAACCCAGAAGGTTGAGGTAGGAGGACTGGGAAGTTCGAGGCCAGCCTGGGCAATTCAGAGAGGCCCTGTGTCAAAACGAAAAAGACTGGTGCTAGGGTTTACATAAATCATCTACCCAGGTCTCAGATCTTTCCCAGGTGGTGATTTAAGTCACTGAGTCACTATACTCATCAGTGGACTGATCCATTGATGAGTTTATAGCCGAATGTGCTGTTAGGAGGTGACGATTGTTTAGTGGAAGTAGGGCACAGGGGGCATGACCTGCTGGGATGCATTCTCATCCTAAGCATCTTTCTGTTTTCTGGCTGCCATAGATTAAGTAGCTTTCTGTTGCTGTACCATTTTGCTATAGTAATTTTATCTTGGAGCCATCCATCTACCAACTGAATCCTGTAATAGTGAGAGTCAAATAAACTTCTCTGCACTAAACTGTAGATGTTGGGTGTTTTGTCCCAGTGATGAGATATAGCCATCACTCCCTGAGTTTAATTGCAGGTACCGCAAAACAAAACAAATCAGAAACTTCGTAGTACTTATACCTCTCACAGATTTGAAAGATTCATGTGAAATGAAATTTTTCTACTTCTGTCTGTATAGATTAACGATTTTATTATGATTTTTTTAATTATTGGAAATGTATTCATTCTTGACTCATTTTTAAAATGTGTAAACTGGCATGCAATTTGAATGCTTGTAAAATATATGTATATAATTTGTGTTGTGATGGAAAATGTGTTGGGATTTTTATTAAAATCTTTCTGATCTTAGCTGAAAGACATATTAATCATGTGAACTTGTAAAATTGCTTTTTCTGCATCTGTATCTGCAGCAACAAATGGGGATAGCACCGTCAAACTCATTGGTTATTGAGGGAGTTAACCTGATAGTAATATTAAGGAGCAATGCACAATGTGATCTAGTGTTCAAAACACAGAAGACATGCAATAAATACTACTGAGTTATTTACCCTTTTCCTACAAAGTTAATATATTCCAAGGAATATTACTCTGGCAACAGACTAGAATTGTGAAGATTGCTGTTATGAAGCAGAAGATTGCTTCCATATCCATTTTCCTTATAAATGATTAGATTTGGATATTTTGGAGGTTGAATCTAATTTATCATTACTGTGAAGATGTCATGTAATACTATATAGAAAACTGGTTTTGTGAATGCAAGAGTATTAGAATTTGCAATAAAATTGCAAAATATTTACTGCATCCAGTCCAGAGACTATGTATGAGTTCAATAGTAAGTAAATAAAGACCTGTTCTCACAGTCTTAAATCACTGTCATCTGTACCCTGGAATGTTATTCCTTTGCAGTGTAAAAGCCCCAACACCGCCCAGTTCTATGTAATGTGAATTTTCTTCTTACTGACTTTACAACCTAAAGAAGTAACAATGGCTCAAAAGGAACAATCATGGAGTTATTAAAACTCAAGGAAAATTTGTCATAATATATTTTAAAAGCTCCAAAGGTGAACTATTATTCAACATTCTAAAAGTCAATTAATCTTACAATAGATGTTTTTAAAGCAATGTTTCCCTAATGGGTGAAATCAAATTAATTATAAGAAAGTTTGCTACTAAATGTTCATTAAATGCATAATGGAAGGCATGATGAAAAATCTATTTTCTCCTCTAAACTACACGACTGACAACTTTAAGGTTGTAACAAGAAAAATTGGCATCAGTGAGTTCAGAGTTAACTTTATGCTTGTTGAACGCAGCTCCTGGTAGATATAAAAACACAACATCCGCTTCTCAGATTATAGATGAGCCATAATCAACATCATCAATTAATAGGTCCCCAAAGTCTTTTTGTTGTTGTTGTTGTTTTGTTTCTGTGTTTGTTTTTGTTTTTGCTTTTTGATGCTCTGGAATCAAACTTCAAACTCAGCGCTCATGCTTGCTAGGCAAGTGCTGCACCGCTGAGCTAAATCCCCAACCCCCAAAGTCTGTATTTTGAATCACCTATTATGATACTCCAAGTAGACCAAAGCTTTAAATGCAAACAAAAGAAATGGCACTAAAAAACAGCTTGAAGAAAGCTTGAATGATTCTTTTCAACTTCGGAAAGGGAAAATCAGGTCTATTATTCAAAATTCAGAATTCATAAAAATTGATAAAATGACCTGTATAACAAGCAAATAAAAACCCATTTGAGCAATGATTGCAATGAATTATGCTTTACTTGATTATCTCTCAGTGCTGCCCACCTTCTTTTAAACAAAATTAAAACGAGAAATCATATCTTTAAAAAAAATCTCTAAAATCCAATCTTGTTGTTTCTCATCATATTCTGTCTAGATTGTATTTTCTATCAAGCATTTTAATCATTATTTTCCTGAATTCAACATGGTCATCGATTTCTGTGTGTATGTGTGTGTTTCTATTTTTATTTTACTGTACTCAAAAAAGAAAACTTCATTTCTGGAGCCTGACTGGGCAAGATATTCACTCATTCTCTCTCAATCACAAACTCACATTTATACTTCACTGTGATTCTGATTCTGGGCCTGAGAGATGACTTCCTTTCCTGAAGTTTCTTACCATAAGCTTTTTTTATTTACGTCAATGTGAGGTTAAGAAAGATGGAGTTTCCAGTTTCCAGACATCACCTGCATTTCTCTAACATCATGTCAGGGTCTCCCCAGCATCTCCAAGCATTCCTAACACCAGTCATCTGCACCACGCTCTCCTTCCCATCATCACACGGACCTGTGTATGTGTTCACTCCCTCCACAAGTGCACTGTCCAATTACTTACAGCAAATCAGGAACCTTAGAGGACCCATTTCCAGAATATTATAGCTAACCAATTGTGTCAATTTGAGTAAGAAACACCCAACTAAATTAGATCAGCATTGGTCTTGGGATTTACTGAAGATTTGCTGGGATTTACTGGGTATGAGTGACAGCAGCCAATGAGCTTGCTGCCTAAATAGAATAAAAGGGAAATGAAGAAGGAAATCTTGATTCTGTTTCTTTGGAGGAGCTCCAGTCTTCACTTTCAAGTTGAACATCATCTTGTGGCTTTCAGCACCAACCCTTCAGCCTTCCTTCCATGGTAGATCCTTCGGCCTCCTGATATGGACCAGCGCAGGATACTACAGTGAGCTCCAGGCCTTTGACTGGATCTTTCAGCTCTCCAGCGTGAAATAGAATGTTTCTGTGAGCAGCCATTGCAAGCCAGTCTTCTAAATTCTTATGTATTTGTGTATCTTGTATTAAATCTATTTTTCTAGTAAGCACTGATGGATACACAGACCTTCAGACATTAAGTGACAACTCTATAGCCTTGAGTTCTACTTTCTATGACAGCATTTTTTTCCCTTGACTTCTCCAGTGTATAGAGTGGGTGCTTTTTAAAAGCTTGGTGTGTAGTTGCTAATACTGGATTATCTTTGGTTTAATAACAACTATGGCTTTTCTTTCTTTGCCATGACTCTCTTAACAGAGGTACCAGGAGTAGTTCTAAGAATCATACCCTTAAATAGAGGATTCTGGAATTATCTTTGAAGGTGAAACTATTTTTACTAGAAAATAATAGTCTACAACAAGAAATGGCATCAACATTACTTAAATTGTCACTTCTCAGTTTTGGGTCTAAACTGTCTAAAGCCAGGCAGTAATTGGCCATTACTTTCTCAATCCTTGTTATATTTAAAACTAAGAGTAGAAGGCTCATTTTCAATTGCCCTAAAGGATTCTTACAAGTAAAATGACAAGTGGAGGACTTTAAACATTTTGACAATCACAGTCAGAAAATCAGAGGCAGCTTTGAAGTCCTAAAATAATCATTTGTACCTTATAATGACCAAGAACTTAGCAATGGATATTATACTGAAAGTTTAGTTAGGCTAGTTGCAAATTAATAACATAAATTGAATTCCCACTTTCCTTATCACTTAATTTGGAAATAAAGGAGGAGAATGAGAAAGGACAGATTCTGATACTTGATAGTAATCAACACCCTTGAATAATAATAAAAAAAAAATCTGAGATTTTCTTCCAATAAAAGCAGCATCTCAACCTGCACTAGAGGCATCAACTCATAAGAATAGTTTGAACTTCAAAATATTGGCAAGATTTACTAATTTCTAATAACAAAGACACTAGGAAAATACAGAGTCCACAAAAAAAAGGTATACACATTTCAGAGAAAGAAAAATAGCATGTTTTCAACAGATGGTGTTATGCTCATATGGGGGACTCTAGAGGATGTTGTATATTGCAGAAAACCCCCACACTGCTACCTCTTAGAGAAGAAATTGAAAATATGTGTGTAGCAATCTCAGTGACCAAGGTTACCCAAGCAACAGTTTGCCGTACTAATAAATGTCTGGAGGCCAGTGGCCACCACTTTGAGCACCTCTTGTAATTGCACAGGCCAAAGGTAACTTTTGTTAATCTCATGATGTCTCAATAAATTTGTTATTAAAATATTTATGCAAACTTTTCTGAAGTGTGTATACATTTCTGTATACATTTCTGTGTGTATACAAATCTGTACATGTGGGGATTAACCTAAGGAAGTTGAAAAAAAAAAAAAGAAAACAAGATACAATCAATGGTCTGGAGTTAAATATTAACACAGATAGATTTAAGAGTTTCTAGCATGAATATATTAGCTCAAGCAACTGGGAATGGCTTTATCATTTATTTGATTGGTTGAATGAAATCTAGTCTGAACAACATCAAATATTCAACAAAGTTGGAATATGGTATAGGAATATGGTATAGTTCTTTCATGGAAGAAAATCTGGAAGCATAAGCTGAGATGGAGTTTGAGGTGTAGTAGGTTTGTTACCGATCTCGGTAAAGGAAAGAAGAAGAAGAGGAGTTTTTAAAGGGAAGCACTGAAATATGATGCTGTGCTACCACATCCACAGTAACGTTAATGGTGGATTGCTCACATACTCCTATTTTGAGTTTGGCTGCATTGAACTTATACAGACAGATCTTTATAAACCCTCCTTGCTTAGCTGCAGAGTGCTGGCTGCTTCAGGAAGGACCTGCCTTGAAATTGTTCCCTGCAACCAAGGTAGACCCTGAAGAAACTCACAGTTATAGTCTCTGACCCTCTTTTTAAATTAACAGTGATTCCTTCTTTGGAGGGGCATATAGGTGACATGATTTCTCTACCAAAAGATGTCAGAATGTCCTTGACACGATCCCCTGGGAGGACTACAAGATCTTAGAGAAATAAGAAGTTTGAGAAAGATTCTTCATGTGTACTGTAGACATCACCTCGCATTCCTTAAAGACCAAAAGATCATTGCCTAAAACAATCTCATCTCATGGAATCTTCAAACCATGATACATTCAGGGCCTTCCTCTCTATACTCTGTATTCCAAAGACGTTTTCATTTGACTTAACGACATTTTAAGAGCTGATAATTTAAACTGAAAGCCACTTTCTTTGAATAAAGCTGTCCCTGTGAATATAACCAGAAATATTCACTTTCATCTGAAGCCACAACTTTATACCATCCTTGTCTTTATAGTGTTGTTTGTGATGTCTGGAAAATAGGTTCATAATCACCTGCTTCAAATCTTATCATTCCATAAAGCTTCCATAGACTCTTGAAGACAGAACAGACTAGTTTGTCCCATCACCTATAACTCATATTACTATAATTTGTTTGTGTATTAGTCTTCTACCATGTGACCATATGAGTTGAAGATTCTTTAATGCATGAACTGAATATTATCTTTTAATATTTAATTATTACATTATAATGCATACTAACATTAATATTTGCTGAAAAAATAGCTTTTAAAAAGTCGAAGGGGTAAATAATGGTACAATTAACAGATTAAGAAGACCAAAAGGGAAGTGTTGTGGAAGAATTGAGCAAGTTACAACTTGTTCAATATAAAACATTTTGAATTTGAAGTATCTATGAAAGAGGCAGATGTAGATAAATATAAATATATATTTGACAATGAGATAGTGAAAGAGTACATGAATAATGAAAGAATTAATGCAAGTTATTAGGCAGCTATAGCAGGACACGCAATAAAAGTTTGTTTAGCAAAGTAAAACTATTATTTTGTTGTTTCATCTTTTCACAGCAGAGAATGGCAAGCTGCACTTTCTCCAAAAGCTCCAAAATCTCCTATTTGATGACTTATAATTATTTTCTTAAACAGGATTATTAATTATTATTGAATAATTAATTAAATGAATTACAAATGGCTACGACATTTCGTTTTCAAAACTGGATATAACTTAGCAAATGCACGCCAAAACAAAAATTAGCACTGCAATCACGTGAGAAAATATACAGTGGTACCTCAGTTCACACACTGAACTCATCCCGCGATTTGGGGAAAGATGGCTGCACTTGTGTTCATGCAGGAAAGATGGCCACAGTGGTGTTCATCACCTGACGCAGAGTTCCCAAACAAAAGCAAAATTGTGCCAAATGCTTTGTTGCAAACCAAATTGTTCACAAACAAAAGCATTTGTGAACCAAGATATCGATCACCTCCAAAAATTCCTCTTGTCCTTCATAATTTCTTCCTCACATTTCTTCCTACCCAATATTCTCAAAAAAAGACCTGATCCATTTTCCATTTACTACATAGAGTAGTCCCCGATATTTATGAAGGATGAACCACAAAATCCCTAGTGGCTGCATGAAACTATGGATAGTAGTAAATCCTATGTATACTGTATTTTCCTATATATACATACTTATTAAAAAGTTAAAGTTACTAATTATACCTAGTAAGTAATCCAAAATAATAACAGAAAACTAAACATGAAATAAAACAATTGTAAACCATGCTGTAGTAAGTTATTTGAATATGATTTCCTTCCCTCTCTCTCTCTGTCTCTATGTTTGTCTCTCCCTCTCTCACACACACTTACACACACATACACACACACTCACATACAAATTGTACTTTTCTCCTCTTTCTTCTTGGGATGCTGTGCAGCAGTACAGCGCCTGTGGAATGAGGCCAAGTGAGAGGAAGGACAAAGGCTCGTGACTCAACAGTAGGCTACTGCGTCAGGTTGCTTGAACACGAGCACTACCATGTTAAGAGAGTCGGTCTGATAACGAAGGTGGCTACTAAGTGAGTAACAGGCACCCAGCACATCTATGTAGAGAGCAAAGAGATGACTCATATCTGCCCCCCCAAAAAAAAAACCAACAGAAACGTTATACCAAACACTCCATCATTTTAAATTTATACAATTTTTAACTTCTGGAATTTGCTAATAGTTTTGAACCACAGTAGACTGCAAGTACCTCAAGAGCAAAAAGTAGAACCATAGATTAGGGTAAATGATCATATTTCTATTCATTTCCTGAGATTTAAATAAAGTGAATTCATATGATATATATATTATTTTTGGGGAGGGAGTCTGCCCTATTACAACGTAATAATTTTGTCTTATTTCCTACATAGCTATTTTGAGATTCATCCATCCTGTTGCATATATCAAAAATGAATTCCTTTTATCTATAATATCCTGAATGGTATTCCATTGTATGGATAGGTCACAAATTTTTTTTTTTAAACGTTATACACTGATCATTGTTGGGACAGTTTGGCAAAGTCATGGTTATCACTCAAACCATGATCATTTGGGTATCCATTAGATAACCAGTGAATAAATTGGTTATGTATTATTTGGGTATAAATATTTGAGATATTTATAGTTTCTGGCTATTGCAAATAAGGTTTCACAGAACATTTATGTGCAAATCTTATGATGGTCATGCATTTCCTTCTTCTCTTTAATAAATATCTAACAATGGAATGCTTAGGTCATGTAGTAGGTCTACATTTACTTGTTTAAAGAAACTGACAAGCTTTTCCTGACAGGTTGTATCAGCTTATGTTCTTACTAGTATTATAGGAAAGCCCCCAGGTGTGATTTTTCCAGAACTCTAAGAACCATTTCAGGAACGAAGTGCCACGTAAATATGATACATCCAGTAACATAATTTATTCTCCCATTTATGATACTTTTTACTTTCTTCTCTAAAGTTTTTAATGCTTTAATTCCCCTTAAATTCTTCAGCATGGGATAGATTGGTTTACATTTCTTTAGTATCTTTTTATTTCAATTTAAGAGCGTTTTACCCGTCTTTTGTCTTTTAAAGTGGTTGTTCTAAGATCTACTCTCTTTCCAAAGCTTAGAAAACAGTGTGAGTGAGTTGCCCAAAGATCTGGCACCTAAATCTACTAGAGAGAATATCATTAGAATACTTTCTTCAGTTTCCAAAATTTTGCTGCAGGTAGGATTGTCCTCTTTTGTGACTCCAGTTAGTAGCCACCTTGGATAATCTACCGGTTTCTATACTGGCTTGTCATACAGTATCATCTTTAAGATCTCATATATTTCTCTAGTATGTAGTCCTACGAATGTCCTTTATTAATAATCGCAAGATATCAGCACTTAAAATAATAACTGATGATACCAGCCATCTGAAGAGCAGATAATTTAAAATTTCACTTAGATCATTTTCTCAATTTTTTTTTTCCCAAATCCTGGGCATTTTAACCCTCGTGCCAATAATCCATATCACCACATGTACTGGTCTGCTTTCCCATTGCTGGTACAAAATCCCTGCTGCCATCAAATTAAGGAGAATTTTTTATTAGCTCACAGTTTGAGAGGTTTTAGTCTCTTGTGGCATAAATGTAGGGTGGAACAAAACTACGTACCTCATGGTGGTCAGGAAGCAGAGCCAGAGAAGGAGGAAGGAAAAGCTCAGAGAGGAATGGTCCAGACACTAAAGTCTCCGAGGTCATGCTTTCATGACCCCCCATCCCCCCGAGCCACCCAGGTGTATGCACTAGTCACCTCTCAAGCCCATCAAGCAGACAATCCAGACTAAAGATCATACCAGGGGAATCTGCATTACCATAAACACATTTTATATCTGAGTATATCTCAATGCAGTATTTAATAACAAATACCCCATTACCATTCAACTACTCCAATAAACTAACAGTAATTCAATCTCATTAGCTCTGCTTTGGGGAGTGCACGTTTATATTAGAGCACCTTTCATATTATTAAACATATACCCTTATAAGTTTGCGTCATTATTATGGTGAGACTCTTAATGGCAAATCAAGTACTATTTGTCTTCTGGTCTGCATACTAGATCCTTATTTCACATATAATCATTTCAGATGTCGCGTGAATATGGTTTCTGCTTTCTGAATTCCAGAATTTGTAAGACTTAAGCATCTAACAGATAATATTAAAATTTTCAGAATGATAGATAATAATTGAATTGATTGGTAGATATTAAAATTCAATAGGATGAATGTCTAAAAGAACATTAAATAATATCTTCATTGATTCTAAACTAACCTGCACTCATGTGCAGGAATGACTTCTTTAAAGTGATTTCTTGACAGAGAACTTGAACAGGGCATTCTTTCCATTTTTCATTAGCAAAAAATTTGTATGATTCCTAGTAGTATGTGATGGATGAGAGTTACTGTTGTGTTAGCATTTATACATTTTAAGTCTATAATTCAACTTGATAATACATAATAAGATAATTTGAAAAAATCAGTAGTATATTTTACTTTATAAATATGGGGATATTTCACAAATCTTATACTGCTACATCTCTTCCAGGATTGTGGGCAGATAAGGCAACTCGGAAGAGAAACCTATAGATAAAACCATTCAGGCTTCAACTTATTCAAAAGTTGAAAGAGAGAGAGAGAGAGAGAGAGAGAGAAAGAAAAAGAGAGAGAGAGAGAGATACATTAATCATGAAAATCAGCAGGGAAGCTGTAAGAGTAAGGACACGTCTGTGGACAATAAAAATACTAAATAATGGCCTGGTAGTTAGGTCCTTTTTCCTGTCTTCACAATCAAAACCTACTTGTGAAAGCCAAATCCATCTCAGCAGGGTAAGCCAGAATTTTAAATATTCAGAGTGAACAGAATACCAAAGAATTCAGAACAAAATACAGAGATTTGAATGGTAACGCTGATTCTGTTCTTAGCCATGGACTCTCTCCTTTAAAGAGAGACAGCACATTGTCAAGGAATAAAGAATAAATATTCTTCTCTTACATACCTTCCTCCTCCTCCAACACACTCAACTAAATGGATGAGCTTGATCTAAATGTTCCTCTTTAGGTTGCTCTTTTACCCTGGAGAGTTAATTCTCGCCGTTTTCTTCTATTATGAGTGGTTTAATCAAGTAATTGAAATCCACTTAGGTAAATGGCATTAAGCAGGATAAACAAACTGGCATGAACTTATTATCATAAGTTAATGTCAAATCATCAAGAAGAGGGAGAGTGGAGTTTTGAAAGTGGACACACAAAAAAGTCAAAGGCATGACTACCAGGCATATGTCTTGCTCAGCAACCAGAAGGTGAATGCTAAGGACTGAACCGATTAGGTTCTCCTACCTTTTTACATTAGATTCAGCCCATGGAAGGCAAGAGTAGGAGTGTGAAGGGCAAAAGGAAACACGAATATTCTCTCCTGCTCTTCCTCCTTTGCTTCTGTAATTATGGCAAATGCTCCATCCTTCCAGAAATACAACTTCTGCCATGTGGCCCCGTTACAATTACTCCCACTCTCACTGGACTCTGGTAAAATTTATCTCTGTTTTACATCATCAAACTGAGCATGACAACTATTGTTCGGTCTTAAACTTTTGTAATGCTTCAATAGCCTTTACAGGTTCCCTTTCTCATTTCCTTAATCTTGCACACACTTCTGTAATGAGTCACATCATTAAAGCCTTATTTCCTTAATATGAAACAGCAAACCCTATGGTCATTTGTTATTAATTTTGTATCTGCCCAAAGCCTTTCTCTAGAAAGATATGATTGAGAAGAATGTGAAACAGACATCTCAGACCCTTTATTATCTAGAGAGATTTGGGGTCACTTTGAACCACAGCTTCTTGTTCACTTTTCCTTCAGCGACTGCCACCCACATACTTTCTCATTGGTCCTTTTTCCCCTAATATTTTCCTTGATTGTCATTATCCTTAATGAGTTTGTTTATCAATGACTCCATGGCCCATAGACTACACTGACTGACAAATGAACCACTTTCTAAAGAAAGACAAAGTGATATAGTGGAAGTAGCATTCAGAAGATACACTTCTGAAAGTTGAGTTGGTTAAGTGTGGTATCTGTGACCTCAGTACAGTAAACTGGTTAACCTCCTGAAGCTGTTTTGTGTCCTGTATCAAGATGATAACTCTGCTGCTTGCCTCCATCACTCTGAGGAGGTGGTACAGGTGGGAAGGCGATGTCTGAGCCTGTACCATTAATTTATTTATCACTTATGAATCTAAAATGAGCTGCTTTATCATCATTTCTGATATATTGCACATAAAAATGTTTGGACATGGTGCCTGGAATTTGTAATAACATCTCACATGAAATTATTGAACATCTAAATAGAGAAGGGAGGAATATCAAGAAGGAATAAAGAAAGATGCTGAAATTATGAAGCCACTTATGTACTCTGATTCTGTTAGGATATAGTGAATGGAAAGTAATTTCAACCAAATATAATAAAATCTAATATGCACAATTACTACTAAATTTATCTCTGTCTAAATTACATCACACTACTTTTCATATAGGGTCAGGATCTGACTGAAGAAATCTGTGTATTTCTACGTCTTTCTTTTCTTTAACATTTTGGTCAAACACAATGGGAACAGAGCAGTTTAGGGCAACAATCTTAAAAAGAAGAAACATTAAAACTGAAAAATGTGTTCTAGTTTTAATCTGTAATAAAGTATGTTTTTCTTATATGTCTTTATATGAAGTCAAGTTAGTCTATTGTATTTTCTTATTTCTCCTTCAGTACGAAGACAATAAGCAAATAGGGAAAGCATGCATCTTGGCTTTTGATGAATACACAAGTCTGCAATGTGGAAATGCATTCTCTTAATATATAGTTAGTGAAATATGACAAAGACTATATTTCCTACAAGGAATGTAATCATTATGCACTGCAAACATGTTACAAACGGGTACAAATAGAAAATAAAAACTGGGAAAAAAAAGAACAATTATGACTACTACTTTTCCTAAGGTGATATTATATAGAATTTTCCTCACGTTTTCTTGGTCTTTCCATGACATTGGCCCAGTTCAATGTTCTGGGCTACATAATGAAGTTGACAACATCTTTAATATAATGCATTTTTTTAAAAAAAATGGTAACCTCCAACAAGTATCTGTTGAAAGTATATATCTCAGTTTGTCACATAAAGCTGCATTTCAAATTTTATTTCTATGATAGGATCAATTTATAAACACCATTAATGAATGTCTGCAGTCATTAGCGGTATGGCCACAATTAGCAGGGGGAAAAAGCATCATCCCAAATAGATGAAAACGCTGAGCAGTGTTTCAGGCCAGTATTAGAAAAGCATAAAGATGCCACTTCATTGTACTTTCTGTGGTATATTTTTATATCAAAAGCAGAGTTTCCAACCTCATACCAGAGCAAATAATCTATTTAATATTCATCAGCTGAAAGAAATAGTGATAATTAACTGTATCCACTGAGATAACTGCTAATGATATGTGCTGAGACCAGGCTGCTGATGTTGAAATATATTGAAATAACGAAGGATATTTCTAAAATTCAATTGTGAGGGTTTTTTTCCTTCCCTTAGAAAAACATTGATAAGACCTAGTATATAATAATAAGGATTACTAATTACTTGATGGAGAGCTGTAGCTCAGGAATGATTCATTGTTTAGCAAATGGCATTCTGCTCTTTAAAATTCTAACTATTGCTGAGCACTGTCAAGCTAGCTTTGAGCTTTTCATCATTAACGATGCTGCTAGCTGGGCTCAAAATTGTGTAAAATCTTCACAGTAAAACATTATAGTTCTCCCTTTACTTAAACTATTATTATTATGGGAAAAAAAGCATTGAGATATATAAAGTTATGTTCACTTTGTCACTAGCAAATAAAAACAAAATACAAGGATATTTGAATGTGTTATGGGAAAGAATTGAGAGAAGGCTATTATTGCTGACCAAATATATTAATTCCTGGGAAAAACATAGTGTGAAATAGAACAACCAGTTATCCAGAAATGTTCTCATTCTTTAACAGTCTAATTTATATATTAGACTATTACATTATACACATATATATAATTTTAGCATGAGTCCCTGTCCCCGATAAGTGCTAGCTTGCAGGAAAAGATAGTATGCATTATTTTATTTTAATATAAACAAAATTCATTTCCAAATATTTTCACATCATTTTGATTGGTATTAACTGAAGGACAAATGAAGAAAGTATACTTAAATAACTTTCTAATTAATGTGTCACTGTAAGTTTAAATTTCTTACATACTTTGACACGTCAAAGAAAACATAGGTCCATAACAGAACTGTATATAACACTTTTGTTTTCACACAGATTCTTACTCTTATTACAGATTCATTTTCAGGGAAAAATTGTATATGCCGCCGGCTAGGTTTATTTCACTCAATTATTTAGCGAATATTTTGTTCATTAATAAACATTTAGTGAACAATGTTCTCGCCAAGATGTAGTGATAGGCTACATTGGGAACACCTGAATAAATGATAGGTGATTTATGCCCCAGGGGTGCACATTGAAGATGAAACATAGAGGCCACACCGCTACACAGTTATTCGAAGTATTATGTCATGGCACGTATTCCAACTCTCACTGTGGTCCTAACATGCAACTTCAAGCCAGTGTGGAAAAATGTCTATCTATACAGCATGGGTAGAGATAGAATCAAAGGGAGCACTGTTTTATTATATATTGATTAGAAAATCAGTTCATTTGACAAAAATAAAATAACATAAAAGCACCCCCTCCCAAATAAGAATGGATGTGAAGAAAAATGTATTTCTCAAGATAAGCTTTTGTTTTTATTACTCAAAATCAACCATTCATATTTATTTTGAAATGAAAATGCTATTAAAACTCCTATTGTGCATTAAGCTATTTCTACTTTATTTCTAGATATTATATCAAGCTTGGCTATATCACTGCCATTTTTAGTCAATGATTTTCTTTCTAAAATTGTTATTTTAACTATTGTTGGTAAATAACAACATATTAGATGGAAAATCCACAGCCAAAATAGAACTTTAAGAAAGTTTCTACAATACATTTGTTTTATCGGTCTTGTTTTATCAGTCTTGACTAATTTAGCAAAACATGGGAGTGATTAATCAAGGAGGTCTAATGTTTGTGTATGTTAAATCCAATTTGGAGCCACAGAGATCAACATGCAATAAATGCAAAATTTTTCATTACTTCACTAATGTAATGGATCTATTTCATGGTTCCGTGTACTTTTATAGATGTGAATAGGGAAACATTTATTTGAAAATATGTGCATCTTTATTCATAAAGAAACAATAGTCTGTTTTATATAAAAATAAGATATAAGTAAACTATATGAAATTAATGTGAAAGTACAAAAAAGAAAATCTCGTTGGTTTTAATATAACCAGGCTCAGCGATGCTGTTATATTACTTGTTAATATTCAATAGTAACATTACTAATTGAAATGATTCCACTGCTCCTGGAAAATAACGGTATAAAATTCATAATTTGTTTTCTTTTTTTCCCATTGAACAATGAAATGCTAAATGCAGGATATTATAAAGGATCACAAATATTTTTCATATATCCTTATTTTCACTTCATAAAAATAGTATTGTTAAAAGTACACAAACTCAAATGGGAGGGTTTTTCTTCCTAAGATACCATTAAAATACTCAGTGTAAATTCATTGAACAGAAAAATGACAGACAATTAGTATTTTTTTTAAGTTTCTAAAATAAAATATCTAGCTTTTTAGATTTTAAAACCAGTAAACATAATCTTCTGCTTTCTATTTTCAGTACTTAGAATACCAACAACTGGTAATGCCTACGCTGTTGTGTCTCTCTAAATTACTAAATATTTATTATTTCATTTTTATCACATTCTATACTGTTAGTATATCTATTTTCGAGTCTTCAAAGCTAAGTCATTTTATCTTACCGTTGGCAATTTCAAGCACTCAACTCAATTCTCTGATAATGTTTACAGCAAACTGAGTCCAAAGTCAAAAAATGAAAATAGTTTTAGAAATTTGAAGGGTTAAAAATCATGGAATCAGAATGCAATGATTTCAAAATTCCTAGTAATGTTTTTGTCTAAATATTTGATTATGGGTACTAGCCTGAACACTGTTTACTCAAAACTCCAGTCTAAGAGGAACCTGTAAATGTTACTTGATTTGAAAATAGGGCCTTTTCTGTGTAGATGTAAGCAAGTGAATATAAGATAATCCTGAATCCTAATGGGTCTTGGTGCAGTGACTAATGTTCATATAAGAAGATAGATAATCTGGACACAGAGAGAAACTGGGAAAACATGAAGTAATCATCGAGGTAGAGATGAGAATAATGAAGCCACAAACTAAGGAACAGCACCAAAAATTAGGGTTGGATTAAGAACTAAACATTTACTTTTCTTTTATTGATACATGCTTGCTATACATAATGACCACATTCATCATGTGGAGTTAGGATATCCACATGTAACAAGTAATATACTGTATATACAATATATTACACATTTTAATTCTTTTTTTTTTTTCTTTTGGAATTCTGGACACTGAACTATGGGACAATAAATATCTTCTGATTTAAACTACCAAATTGCTGACAATTTGTTCTGACAGCTACATGAAACTAATGCATTTTTGTTAAATTGAACCGATTAAATTCTCTCCATCTCTCCCCTTCAATTGGTCTGAGGTCTTATAGTTAATCTGCCTGTAGATAGAATTTCTTTAACATATAAATGATCTCATATTTTAATAGTTAAAGCTTAACCCAGGATACTGTAATAATAAATTCTTTAAAATGTAATATGAAGGAAAATTTTCTCCCCTCCACCATCTCCAGTGTTGCCCTAGGGGTGTCAGGGAAGCTACATTCTTTTTTTCGCTCTAGTTTTCTAATCTCTCATCCTGCTCCACTGTCTAGCTTACAGATAGCTTAAACTTTGAAGCACAAAGACACAGAAACTAAAGGAACTGTAAATACTGGCCTTTATTTTTGGGCAAATCTGAGGGTTTTCTATGCAATTCTTGACCCCCTTCCTAGAGATGTTCTTTTATATGTGAACTGCAAATACCCAACCCTTGCTGGAAAACCACGAATACAGTTCTTATCATGACAGAGATATTCCCTTGGCATGTTGTTTTATACAATAACAGGTCAGGCCTTGGTTTCCTTGGATATATTTACCGTTCATAGCAGGAAACTTGAGTGCATTCTCTTGTAAGAAAACTCTAGCCAGCTTTTGCCTGCGTGACCTAGTTATTAATGTAGACTATAAGCCTTTGAAACAGTTATCGTAGATGGACACTGGATCTCATCTAGTGATTTCTATCACTCTCTCATCTGCTGCCATCCAGATCTCATAATCACCCAGCCACTATTTCCCACAACATCCTCAGGTTGCCCAACCTTAATAGGAACTATGTTAAGCTCTTTTGAGTGATCATCTTGAAATCTCTGTTTTGTCCTTTAGCTTAAAATGAACTGTAGTACCCAAAATGCTGACAAGTTCCTCCCAAAAATACGCTTTTTCTTTGAACTTTTTAAATTATTATAGATGAGTGAATCCCAATGTTGAAAGGATCAGCACTACAATTACTTAATATTCCATACCTAGGTATTGTGTGTAGTTGTTATTATTGGATTGATTCTAGCAACAAAGGCCCCGGATTAGGCGTGCAAATATCAAGGATTCTAGAATTGCATCTTCCTTTCCCCTTTTCTAACTCACAACCAGAAAAAATAACATAATAATAATAATATATTTAGTTAAATCACTAAAATTATACGTTTCTGTGTACTTATAGCATAATCTAATCAAAAGTCTATAACCAAGATACAAAACCTACCCTCTTTCATCTCCACCTCTGTCAGACAGGTAATCATATGTTTAGGTTAAGTGTTTAGATCCTCATTAAAAATATTAATATCACTATTTCTTGCACTAGCCTAGTCAAAGTTTTGTGAGCATTATGATGTTATTAACTGTGTAGTATTTTATTGTTTTCTTCAAATATATATAAAAGGAAATTATGTATGATCTTTCTCTTTCTTTTGTGAGTACATGAAAGGAAGAAAATGTTTTGCAATGTAGGTGTCTTATTCACAGCCTGGAATTAAAAAAAAAAAAACTAGCAATAATTCACAGCACAATATCAGGAAACCGAGGCAAGAGAAGGATAAAGAGAACATTTCAAGCTACAAATGGAATAAGAGACAATTAGACTAGTCAAAGCCCTTAGCTAACAATAAATGAATTAACCTAGAAAGGATCACTAAATTGACTATCAAATAAAATATATTCATTTTTGACAAATCTGTTGAAAATTAGATTTTCATATTTAAAGACATAGACAAGATTATGAAGGGTTGTACCAGAATCCCTGATATAAGTATATATGAAATAACATTATTCAGCATGATTGAATAACAGTATTCAGCATGATTTATATTTTTAAATAAATATAAAAATAACAGTATTCAGCATGATTTATATTTTTATATAAAAGGTCATATGATGCCCCCCCCACATACACACAAATGCTCACATCATGTGCTTTATACTATTATAGTTTAGATCTGCAATGTTCCTCCTAAAGCCACTTGAGTTCAGAGATTGGACTTGTGGAAGAGAATTAGATTATGGGACACTATAGCTAACTCGTTGTTAGGAGGAGGGCCTAGATGGAGTGCATCACCAGGAATATGATTTGGAAAGGTATGTCTCCCTCTCTGGTTCGTCCCTTCTTCCTCTGATTACTGATCACCATGATGTGAGCAGCTTTCTGCAAACCAAGTCCTTCCATTATGTCATTCTTGCATGAAGCTGGCCAAGAACTCAGATTTGTGTGACTGAGCCAAAATAAAATTTTCTTCCTTTGGCTTGTGGGTATTGGGCATTGTTTCTCAGAGATGAGAAAGTGACTAAGGCAGAATTTTGGTACCAGGAATGGGGTTGTGCCATGACCCTCAAGGCTGAGCTGAACAGAGGAGAGGAGCTGTGGGGATGAAAGAAGAGATTAACACAGGGCATCTGGGACCAGGCAGATCCATCAGCCTGATAAGCAGAATGGCTACCCTTGCAAGGCAAGATCTTTATTCATAGGCTTCAGTGGAATAGAGTTGTGCTCCGTCATTTGTATCAAGAACTAGCTGGGTACAGAATAAACTTTTAAACTGGGGCCCTGCCAGTCAGGCACGTTTTTCTACAAACCTAATACAAGTAAGTTTTCTTGCCTTAGGCCCTTATCAACTAAGGCTACAGGTGAGGAGACAAGGATAATTTCCTTAAAATGCTCCCTATCTAGCAGACGAAAGTGAACGGGGGAAATGGGGAGCACATGATGTAGCACTGGAGTCTTTCTGTGATGATCTGCAGGGGGGCGCAGAGTTGTTGACTTCCGACAGGGTTGTTCCCATGAATATACCTGACCATGTGATTTTGAAGCTTTTGAGACTGGTTTATAGGAGGAGTTTGGAAAGGTTTGGAGATGCTAGACAGAGAAACCCTAGAATGAGCTTGATGGAAGATTCTGGTCAAAGCTCAGTAGACTAGAATGATGATAGAAAGAGACGGTAAAGGTCGGGCTCAGGAGGTTCCATTGAAGAAGTACTTCATTGGTAGTTGGAATAAAGCCTGTGTGTGCTGCACTCTGGCAGAACGTTTGTCTACATTTTACCTGTTTTCTGACACTTTGCAGGAGAGTAAGCTTAAGGGCAGCGGACTCTTTAATTTGACAAGAACTTTCAAGGCAGCCCATTATTCAGGTTCAATGGTAAAGCTCTATGCTTTGAACTTTATCTATTGTGACAATACACCTAAGAGCAGAATTACTTGAGAAACATTACTGGTGGCCAAGAAGGAAGCAACAGTAAATGTGGTGGCCTTTAAAGATTTTCTTTGAAAAGAGAGCCCAGGGCACACTACTTAAAAAGAGCCATCTTGAGATTTTGGTTACCCAGCATTCAGGTTGTATTGTTAAAATGTGGGGTCACCAGGATTGTGAAGGATACATCTCCCTCCCTGTGTCCCCCTTTTACCATGTTCCCAGGCCACAATGGCATGCACAGCTTTCCTCTATGCCAAGCACTCCCACCATGCCATTTTTCTCTTGGAACCAGCCAACCCCATGTAGAGTCAGACCTCTCTTCTGAGAGAGGTTTCTTCTTTCCTCTACACTGTTGCATTGTGGATGTTGTGTATCATATCTCAGCAAAAAGGAAGTAATCAATACAGTTATTGTGGAAATTATGCTAGTAAAAATAATGATAATAAAAAAGAATCCTTTATAAGTTTCTATTGTTTTGAGAACATCATATAAATTAACTCAATAGTCACATTAATCAAGAATTTTTACATACCATTATTTATCTCATATTACGAATGAGGAAACTGAGGCACATTGAAATTTTATTTCTTGACCAAGTTCAGTTTGTGATACAATTGAATTTTTCAAAATTGGTTTCAGTTAATGCTCTTGCTCTCTATCCTGTATTACCCCTAGAAATATCCTAAAATATACAAAGCAATAATTTAATTCTATGAATCTAAAGCTGTTAAGTAACAGAAAATATTTCCATTTACTCTATAAGAAAATTTCATTAGTTTATATAGACCTTTATTGAACATTTAAGACAAGTAAGCTTTCCTTATGTGAAGGAAAGAAGTTTTTATTTGTGTATTATATGGATACATATATATTTCTGTACGAAATGCTAACTTTTTAAAATACCAGAGTAAGCAAAACAAAAACAAACAAACAAACAAAAGAAAAAAAACACTGGGAGTCTTAAAACATGCCTTCTTTTACAGAATATGGCATAAGAATTATCTTTACATTTTAGGTTAAAAAATCTACAGACATTATATAAGAGATATTTCTTTCAAATGCAAAATAGTCCCTAAGTTATGTAGATTCCCTGAAGACAAATAGAATTAATGATATTATGTAATTAGCCTGCTCTGTTTTTCTGATGTAACTAAAAATACTCCTTTTGCCTATGTAGATATAAATGAAATCAGAGGTACAGAAAAAAAAAAAAACAGAATTTCAGTCACTTTATAAATTCTTGGAGAGGAGTTGCCATTTTAGTGGAAACTCTACAGAACATGATTTCTGAGAACTGAATTCTCATAATTGTTGTGCTTTTGACAGAAGAATTTCATGAAATGTTTTAGATTCCAATTCCTCCACTTCAACAACAAAAATAAGCAATTTTATTTTATGCCCTGTAATTCACATGTTTAAATATCAACTAAATGCTTAAAATGGTGGAAAACATATAACAGCATATTTCTGAAAGAGTATAAGAATCTTGATTTTATCAAATTGGCCTTTGTTGATATTTCATTCTCTTGGTCTCTGAGTTCATTAAAATAAGATTTAGAATGTAAAGAAACTTGCTCATATTTCTTTGATTAAAACCAATACTGGAACTATGACAACTTTATTAAGTCAAATATTATTATCTATACAACACCAAACTTCAATTACATTATGAGTAACAGATAATGTTAAAAAAACATTTGAATTATATATATGCTTTTGCTATTATTTCTTCCAATTCTCTTTTATTTAAGAAATACACACACACACACACACACACACACACACACAATGTATTTTTGTTTCATGTCTCTTACAGGTGATTTTTAGGTGAGAGATTGACATTGTTTTTAAAAATATATTCAAACATTAGATACAAATAACAAGTAAGCTTAGCAAAAACTAATTGCCTGAAACATTATTCACATCTAAAACATTGTTCACATTAAATTGTTATCCTGTCACGTTGTAATAATATTTGCTTTAATCCACAATTTTATTGGAATAGTTGAAAGAAGTGTGAAGAAGTTTTTTTGAAGATGTCTGGGGACTTAATGAATAAATACAAAAATTATCCATATTGGACTAAAAGATCAAATGTTCTAAATTTTTATAGTTAAATTTTCTATATATTCAAATACAAGAGCATCTCTTTTAAAGTCACACTGTAAGTGTAGTTTTCTATTTTATGATTAGATTTTTTGAAGGAGGAAATACTTTAAATATGTGCCCATATAACTCTATAAATCTTTTCCATAGCACATGGCTGCAGTCTCCACGAATGAAATTCTATAGACAGTGCCCAACCTACAAAGCCGTACCAAATATTACTGAATTTATAAGAATATGTTAGGTAGCAGATTTTGAAAATTAAGGAATATTTTAAAAATCAAAATGCATGTTCTTTGTTTTCCACACATGTTGGTTAATATGAAGGTTAAAATTTGAACATTTAAGAAGAAAGACACAGAAAAACATTTTTGAGACAAATGCACAATAAAGCAGACAATGATGAATGAAGCTAAAGGATTAAACAAAATTCTTTGTTTGGTTTCTTCACTACTTTATTTTTTCACCACTTTAAATTTATTGAATTATATCCAGCCTGAGATAAAGAAATGAAGCATAGAAGCCAAGTATCCACTGAACTAGTGATGACTGTGTAGAAGTAAAAGAGCTGTGGCTTAAATTGCTGTTCTAATTTCAAACCCCACAATTACTTCTCTCTCCTGTGATGTTTATATTGAGTTCCTAGTTGTGATATGGTTAGTTAGAGTATCTTACTACATTCCTACACTGATATTCTTACTCGAAGTCAAAATAATGATCTACTATGAAGTAGCTGTAGATTAATTGTTGGTACGTAGTAATTGAGCACTACAAATGACCACAAATGAGTTTGCTAATTTCATGTTATCATTTTTAGTACTACAGTTTTGATTCATGTTATCTTGACTGAAAGTTTTGGCTGGCCAACAGTTCTATATTAAATTTCAAACCTCTTGACGAAGAGTAAAACAAATTTTCTCGAATTCTCTAGAATGTGGCAAAATTGTCACGTTTTTCTCCTTGTGGATTAAGAAACAAAACAAAATACAAAAACATTTGTTTATATAATGAAATAAGTGTTTCTAGAGTAACTAAGCCTTCATAAATGGAATTATATCTAATTCAGGAGCAAAATGAACCAGCGGTTTCCTTTTTAATTTTCATTAGTATTGAATTTTAAATGAAAAATATTCATGTAAAACATGCTTTAATTTACCGTATGGTTTAATTAAGAAATACATAATATAGGGGTGCAAAATGCACATTTGATTTGTGGATCAATATCATTCTTAGATTGCCTAAGGGATAATTTTTAAAAGCCCATTACAAATGAAATTATTCCTTGCATAATAACCAAAATGAAAAAAAGAAGAAACATTGACATTTAATGGAAATTTTACTTCATTTTGATTTCTAAAGGGCTTACAGCAGATTCATTAAACTGCACTCAATGTGGGAAAAAAGAAAAATGTCTTATAGACCTATAAAATGTTACTCTGATCCCTTGGAATTTATATTATGGAAGAGCCATATCCAAACTACCTAGAACGGTAGAGATGCTGTATATATACTTTCTAACATATGATGATCATTAGTGATAGTGGAGCACTTGAAATGCAGCTAATATAACTAAATAATTTATTAATATGATTGAATTTAAATTGAAATTTAAAGCTACTCATACAGCTCATTACTACCATATTGAACTGGGCAGTTTAGAAACAAGCAGTCTCTGAAGGCAGCACCCAAAGCGTGTGCAACACAGACAGAGGGCTCATTCCCACCACCAGTGAAGCAAATGTCCTCAGCTAAGTGCTGCAGTCGGCGGGTAGGAATCCTGTGCCACCTTGAGTGAGGGCCAATGCGGCATCTCTATTAGCAAATTCATTAGCATAGTGTCATATGACACTAGAACACAAAAGCATTTCTTGAATGAGGAATATGTAGAAAAATATTAATCAAAGAAGTGATTATATAATTTATCTTAAAAGAGCCAACTAGATTTAGCAAAGAAAGAAAAATCACTTAAGTACTTATTTTCCTATAAAAAGGGACATTTTTGTCTGAGTCAGAATAGGGCAAAAAAAAAAAAAAAAATAGAAAAGATGAACACAGAATGAGAAAAGTGAAATTTCCAGCCTATGGACTTCGGCAGGAAAAGGGGTTAGCTGAATAGAAAGGACCTACTTAAAAATTCCCAGCAGAAAGTGTTAACCAGATTTAGAGTTAATAAGAAAATGTTATAGTGTAATATAAATGATGTCACTTTTCTTAAAATTCACCATAAGGCATTTAAGTATTAAATGTGTGTACATTTGTGTCATTTACCTATATACAGATACATACGCATGTATCCTTTGTAGATTAGATTTGCTGCTCTTTATCCCTCCATAGGGATAATATTTTCTACATACATATACACACACAAAACACACCACACACATAAAACAGAAGGAGATTTAAAGAACGATGTAGATAAAATGTATGTGCAAGAAATACATGTGATGTATATTAAATGAAAATTACGAGACGGAAAGTGAGTGATAATACATATGTTAGTAGATTCATGACACAAGAAGGGGACAATAACCCCAAACTATTGGCAAAAAATATCATTATTGTGGAATACGGACAACATTGAAGGACATTTTTTGGAATAAAATATTCACTGCCTCAGTATACAAGCTGCACGTTGATTTATTTTGAAGTAAAGAGGCAGTAAACCCTGGTAGGTAAATTTAATATCTTTCCTGTGATGGCTTATGACATATAGATCATCTCTGAAATTAAGGAGGGATTATGTTTTAATCTATGAGAAAAGCAGTGTTTATCTCTTTCATATGAAGGACATAAAAGCAAAATAAAAATAAAATGGTAATCCAAGTAAAATCTGGTGCCAAAGAACCTACACATTTTCTCATTGATAACATGTACGCATTAAGTTTAAAATTGTACTCTCTTATCTAGGTACATGCAGATTTTTATCTGTTATGTAATCGTCCTTTACAGAACATGAAAAATGTAGGAATAATATTCTGATACAAAAAAATCAATTACATTCTGCCCTACTGTCTAGTAAGTATTCATGAGTTTATTATCTTCAGGATAAATTTCAAACCCCTGTAAGGTTCCCAGCAATACTTTCAGCATTATTTTCAAAATTTAAAATTTATGTGTCTGGCTTCATGTGTCATCTCCGTGCTAAGCACATTTTACGAAGTATAAGAAAAGCAATTTATCTGTTGCAGATGAAACTGGGTCATCAGAGATTGCCAATTATATATTTCTGATGTATTTATATAGTTAAAAAATCACCTCTTCTAGATGTGTGTATACATTTCCTTTACCATTCGTCAGTATACATTAAGGGCATGAAGTATGATGCATGACTTCATGTTTTGGTCGTCACACAGAATGCATTTGTAAACCTGCTTCTTTGTTTCTTGTGTCCCAGGCCTTTATCCCAGTATTTGAGATCTATTTCTCTCTGACTTCATCATCTTCCTTTTGTCAGCCAAATGTTGTTAGAATCACTTACGTGTTTCCAGAACGATGTAGATAAAATATATGTGCAAGAGATACATGTGATGTATATTAAATGAAAATTACGAGACGGAAAGTGAGTGATAATACATACGTTGGTAGATTCATGACACAAGAAGGGGACAATAACCTTTGTGGTTTTCCTCCATATTTTTATTTATTTTTTTTTTCCTGGAATGCTCATTCTACCTTGGACTAGCCAAGTTCTGTATATCCCGTTGTGTAAAATGTCACTTCAATTCACACATTCACAGACTTGATTTCTTCTAACACTGTGCTATACTCACTTGTTTATAACTATTTCCCTAACCGGGTACACGATCTTAAGGAATTTGTTGTATTTATCTCAAACTGGACACGAAGACTTTCACTTAATATAAATCCAATAAATAATATAAATGAATGAAGAATAGGATATAATTCTAGCATAAACCTTTTTGGGAGAATTCACAAAATGCCTAGTTACCTCAAGTTGCCAGGTCATTAAACAAGCACTGATCCTTGCCTAATTCTGGAAGAGTTAAAAAAAACAAAACAAAACTCTTCATACAAACTGCACTTGGAAAAGGTTCTTGGTTCTGGGGAAAGGACTGACTTTTATTTTATTTATTTTATTTTTATTTTTTTATTTTTTTTTTTTTGGTGGTGCCGGGGATCGAACTCAGGCCCTTGTGCTTACAAGGCAAGCACTCTAATCACTGAGCTAAATCCCCAGCCCCAGGACTGACTTTTAAAGGAAGGAAACAATCCACAACCTCACGGAATCTATAAAGTAGACAAATGAACAGTTATTGCTTTCCACCAAAGTAGAGAAATATACATTCAGCATCAAAACTCATTTGGCTGAACAGCTAGCTGCATTTGAAGCTAGCTGGTATTTATACAGACATTTTAAAGTGTATCCGAGCAGATGGCACACTTTTGCATACGTACAGTTAAAGCTAACACACCCTGGAAACTTTTAAAATGTTAAACAATAGTAGCAGTGAGAATGTGAATAACAGTAAATACAGAAGAAATTATAAATTGTTTTTATGTTACACGACTGCATTTTTAAATGGCTGTTAAATTTATTATTTCTACTCTTAATAGGCAGTGGTATGTGCCCTTACTAAGCCAAAACGATTATTACTACTTTTAATATTTTATTCTCTGCAAACCAGAAGACATTTCCAAATGTTCGACAGTCCTTGAAGTAGGTGAAAAGTTTTAAATTGCTCTCACACTGTGTCCTCCTATACATTCACATAATGAAATCACTTGCCCTTCTGTCCTACACTTAACTCTACCACCAATAGAGACTATCACAGTCTTCTCTACTCTTAAAACATCTGTTCTTTTGTCAGTTCCTTACTATTCTGTAAGTAACTCATCCTTTTTGAAAATGCTCTTTCAGGCTGGGGATTTAGCTCAGTGGTTCGAGTGCTTGCCTTGCAAACAGAAGGCCCTGAGTTCGATCCCCCCCAAAAAAAGTTCAGCACCAAAAAAGAAAAAAAGAAAATGCTCTTTTCATTCATAACATTGTCCCCTCTACACTGGAAAAGAATGGACACAAGTTGTTGTGAGGTATGTGATTTATTGAAAAATGAGTCCCACACACTCAAAACAAAAAACAGCTTTAAAATTAATTAAAGAAAGAAAGTATACAATACTATTGTGGAGAGAAAAAAAAAGAATCATAGCTCTTGCTTGTGATTAAGGGGAAAACTAATTTATACAACTTTTACAGAGGGCAATTTGAATAAAGGCATGTAGTTTTGCAAATATAGCAATTTATCTTGTACAGTTGTCATCAGAATATAACAGAGGATGTGCAAAAATATTTATCAGAAGGCTCAGCATAGTGTTACATTACACATCTTTTTTGGCAGTACTAGGGATAGAACTCTGGGCCTTACATTTGCTAGGCTAGCGCTCTACCACTTGAGCTAAACTCCCAACCCTTATACAATACATTTTTTAGAACAAGCACAATACAGACAAATAGACAACTGGTTAAATGAATGCTAATAAATACATAAAATGCTATGAAAGGAATGTTGTTTAGTAAGAGTCTGGTGTCATGATACTCGGGTTTGAATCCTCATTTCCCACTTTGTAAATGGGAAACCTTTGATAAATCATGTATTCTTTTTGCATCTTACTTCCTTACAATGAAGGATAAAAGCCAAATATGTATAATCTATTTCTATAGTTCATTGTTAAGATTACATTGGTAAAAATATGCTGACCTTTTGAAACAGTTCTCATCATGTAACAAATATTGAATTACTCTTAACTTTTATCATGTAACCAACAAAATTGATTTTGTAGAAAACATAAGAGTAGTAAAGAATTTGCAAGGACAGGAAGCGCATCATTTTCATTTGTATCTTAAACAACTACCTTTACAAACCTTTGTCATTGGCAAAGCAAAAACATAATTGATGAAAACATGTATATCATACATTGCTTCCAATAATACATGATTTATAAACAGATAACCATGAAAATTTTGGTTGGAAGAATCAAAGATATTCAGTGACTTGGGTTTATGCTAACAGAGTGAATTTTAATAGTGCCCACTCTTCGTACTTAAGATATTAATTTACACTCTAAATAACTTGGGAAATTGCATGTGATCCTAATGTCACAGCAACTGAATCAGAAATTCAATATTAGGAATAATGACTCAGTTACATTATTTATTTGGCATACTATCTAAAAAAAACCCAGGAAAACCTTGTATCTGAACAATTCAGTAGGGTATCAGATACCTATTGATTTTTAAAATATGGACCACAATGTATGAAAAGGGAGACACAAATAATTGAAAACCGTAAGACTAAGGGGCTTTGGCCATTGATTGGTGTTGTGATGAAAAATTTTATGAGCTTTACCACAGAGCCATGTCCCAGGTCTGTGATCAGTTCTTGAATTCAAAGATTCAACTTTCCCATAGTCCATGTCATTTTATCACTCATGAAACAAATTGTACAAGAGTGATTAGTATATAGGTAATGAGTAACCATTTGAATTCTAAAGTCAACCACTTGTATAACTTTTCTGTAAATTATTAAAACTTAATATTTCATTATTCAAATTATGCATATTTTAGGTCCCTACATTTTTCTAGAAGTTTGTGTGTGAGTAAAGAAGCCTTTTTTTCAAGAATTAAAGTAGTAGAAACAACATAATATTCCAAAGTGAACTTTTCTAAATCCTGAAAGCTATTGTTCAAACAATAGCCAAGAATGCTCTCCTGAGGTTTATCAGTAATCTCCTCTCCAAAATCTCCAGCTCACTGATTCCTTCTAGCTGTAAACGCTTTCAAAAATTCACTCTCTATTTCTGAAAATATTTCTCTATGCAAACTTCTTCTTCTGAGTTGTATTCCGAGTTTCTCGTAAAAATCATTTTATAAATTGCTGACGGAGTACTTTAAAATTCTAATGTGATTAATGTGATCAATTCAGCCTACTTGTTTAAACCTCCAGCACCAAAAGTCCTAGGCACTTCTGGTCACGTTCTGTTCTTCTGTGTTTCCGTACATAATCGTCTTGATATAAAAGATACTCCTAAAGATTCACTCCTAACAATAAAGGTTGACATCAGCAGGGCAGGGTTTCAATAATTTTTTTATATATTTATTGTTTATTTTCATTTGCTTGCAAAATTCCTCTTATTCAATACCATATTTCTATTGGCTTATGAAGTAACTGCTGCACAGTAAATGGTAAGTATTGAATGGATCAGTGAATCTTAGTCAGGTTAGTTTAGTATTCAAAAACATCTTTAGTATCAAAGTTTCTGTGTTTCTTTGACTGTATTTCTCTGACCAGTTTAGTTCTTTTTTCTGTATGTCCTTTTGCTCTATTATAAAATATAACACATATTGAATATGACAGAAATTAATGTCATATATACATCAAGCACTTAAAACCTAATCCTAAATTTCTGGATTATCAACATTTCTAATTGTTTGCAGAGGTGGGTTTAATACTGTTTTTCTTTGCATTTCTCTTCTCTCAAGGAGGACTGAAGGGAAACTTCTCTTCATAAGACTTCATGCCTTTTTTCTCTTTAGGCTGCTAATATCTCATTATAGGATGTTGGTTGTTATAGTAACAAAAGGGAAGACAGAATTAGTGCACTGGAAAAGATGTTACATGACAGTTAGGTTAAATTTAAATAATTTTAATGATAGTTTCCTACACTGAATTGACATTGGCTGGGACTTAATTTGCTACAAGCTTGACACTACTAAAGACCAAATCATTAAAATTTCTTAAACATTTTTGGATGGGTTTTGGTTTTGTCTTGTGTACTTTACTAGGAGTCTAGGAGGCCACAGTCGCAGAAGAAGAACTCTGACTCTGGTACTAGTTTCAAAACATTAATTAGACCAGATAGAACTCTGATAAAGTCAACTGGAAATGATGTTATCCAGGTCTTATTTTTTGTTTTGTTTTGTTTTGGTTTTTGTTTGTTTGTTTTTTGATTTTAATCTATCATCTACTGATTGGCTCCTACAGATCGGTTATGGTATTATCATCCTGCCTGAGCTTCTGCGGGTCTGGGCGTGAGAGATACATGGGCGATTTAAAGAGTTACTCAGGGATGCCTAGAGCTATAGAGCTCCTCAGAAGATGTTGCAGATTGTCTGCTGAATTATTTGTTGGTAAGAATCTCTCCAAATAGGGACAGAAGAGGGCGATTATACAAGGCAGCGGAAGGAATTTACTTTTCATTATTGGGATAAGATATCAGACAAAAAATAAAATTGCAAAGGTTAACAGATAAATGCTTTGTGAATTTGTTTTGGTAAGCAGAAGTTGTAACTATAAGAAAAACCAAGTGATTCAAGGAACAGAATAAACGCTGGACACTGAAATAAGGCATGGTTAACTTTTCTTACTATTTTTATTGCACCTTGAGTTCTTTCAGGGAGCAAGTCTCTGTTTTATATTGTAGATTATACTGGGCATTCCATAGGTTAACGACATAAAACAGACAATTACTGAAAAGTTTTTACATTAGCAAAGGATCATTGTGAAATGGTAGTGATTTCCTCACCTGAGGATACTAGTTTAGAAATCTGCTACTCCAAGACACTTCCTAAGTAAATGTTATAAACACTAACCAATTTAAGAAAATAAACAATCAAACTAGGTAAGATATTTTTCTGAGTAATTTTTAAAATTCAAATGAAAAGATGAAAATTACATGATTCAGTTTATCAGAGAACTAGAGGATTTTTATCATATGTAGTTTTAATTTAATTGTTTTTATATCAGTGGCCTTGAATGTATACCTCATTTTCATATTTTTAATTTGATAATCATTTTTTTTAATTTGTATTTTTTACCAAGAACATGCATTGGTACATTGTATACACAATGATCCCATTTATCATGGTTATTTTGTACCTATACATGATATATCTTGGTTCCCCCCCTTCCCTACCCCTCCCTTCCATTCCCCCTACCTGCTGTAAATAAAGATAATTGTAATATTATGATGACAAAACTTTTAGTGAATTTGGAAAAATATTTTATGTAGCACATCTTATATAATTATGATATAAATAAAATATGAACTTTAATTATAACACTAAAAGTTTTGCTGTTTTGCTCTTTCTTAATGGTATGAAATAAATAAATAATATAAAAATTATATTTACAGCATTTTACTCATATGGACACTGATACATGTATGAGAGCTGTAAGGGATCCTACTAAGTTATGTCAGCTTTACTCAGCATTCTTGTGTATTGTCTGATTTTCCTTGAGTGTCACTATGGATATGTACTTTTTAAATAAAATATATGAGTTCTTTCAAAAATTAGCGAACTACATTTGAGTGTTGAGATTGTAAGTAAAATAGGTGTTTATCAATTTCATATGGTGTAATTTCACTTAAGCTGAGATTAATTCATTAATGGAAAGATGAGTCTGTTTTGTATCATAGGATTACTGACTGTGGTCCTAGACAAAGTTGTAAAAAAGAGGAGGACAAAATATGATGTACTTTTCAATTCAACCCATCCACAGGAAGTGTGACTTACTTTAAAATTTGGGATATTTTCTGGATGTTTAATGAGTAATTTGTCTTCATTTTTCCACATTTTGTTGCTTTTGGAATTCACAGAAATTGTAACAATAAAATAAGTTATCATGTTATCTATCCTAGTTTTTGCTGGACTCTGGATTTACAAAATGTATTTATCAGGGTATACGCTGTTGTCACTAATCAATACCAGTGATTATTTGAGAGTATGAACATCATTTGAGAGTATGAACAAAGGTACTTGGTTGTCTCAGGCCATGCTTGAGTTTATGAATTCTCTGCATTTTTATCTTTATTCCATTGCTCTCTATCTAATATTTGCTCAGATATAAAAGTTTTATTTGATATATTTTATTCTGGACATAGACTTGTATAATTGCGTGACTATCAATGTTATTTGCTTCATTCAAGAGAAACACTTACTAGGAGACTTGAGAAAAGTTTCAAAATTTTACACTGAGTACTCACTGGTGTTGCAAAGCAAAAGGAGGCCAGAAGGCAGGAAGGTATTTTTAAAGAGGAAATAGAAGAGGAAATATACTAGCTCCCACATATTAAATGACTGTGATTTGATACATCACATTTATCTTCCTGTGCTTCTAAATATATTAAAGAAAATAAAATAAGAGATATTAGTTATATATGGCTTGATAAAAATAAAGACTAATTTAAAATCTATTGTTAAATGTGTGAAGATTTTGAGACCTTGATCATATACAAAATTTAAAACAACATCACTGCAGATAAAGTATTCAGGGTATAATCTTAAAGCAATTTTGGAAAACTCAGAAGGTAGGAAGATCATACTAAATGTCTCAAGATGAATCAGAATCATCAAATTAATTTTTAAAATATTTACAATGCTCAGGAATTTAATTTTAAATACTAATTACCCCTTTTACTTGAGATAAATTTTAACCTATACAGTTGTTGAGTTTTCCAATCAAAACAACAATCATAAACATATTACATAACATGCAATATTAATATATTGATTTTTCTCAGAATTTGTATTATTCATCTTTCTTGTTACTGGGAGACAATACCCAAAAGATGTACTTTAAAGGAAGAGAGGTTTAATCACCCTGACAGCTTTAGTGGATTCAGTCTATGAGCTGATTATTCCAAGGCAGAAACAATGTGGTGAAATGGCGGTCCAGAGTAAACATGCTTAGATTGCTGTGGCCAAGAATTGAGCAAGAGCAGTGCCAGAGGAGAAGGGCCCAGGGACCATACACAGTACACACAATCATGCCTCTGTGACCCACCGGGACACATTCAAGAGTATGCTTTAATAAACTGACTAGCATTTCTCCATTCAATCAACTTGACATATCACAATTAAGGGTCACAATTCATACCTTGTCAATGTGACACTGGAACACACATCCATAAACCATACTTAATCTCCAAACAAACACACTATTTTGTTAATAATTTAGCCTAATACAATACAACTAGCCCAAGTATAACTCAAACAGAAAAGTCTTTTCCCCAAAGTCTCATCAGTCCAGTATTGGCGAAAAGTCCCAGTCCATGTCTCTTTTGGGACTAACAGCAAATTCTTAGCTTGGAAACTCTGTAAAAATCAAAACCAAGTTACACAATTCAAAGATACGGTAACACAAAATGTGCATTCCTATTCCATGAGGGAAGAATAGGAAAATGGGAAAAAGTCAACCAAACAGCACTAAAATTTTGCAAATATTAATTTCTATAACTCCAGGTCCCACACTCGGGACACTGGCTTCATCCCCACAGCTCCATTCATGGCCCTCTCAGGGATTCTACGGCTGATCTCTGAGGCCTTTGTCTGAAATCGGGTTGGAAGCATCCCTGACTCCTTGACTCTCGTATTCTCCCTGATTCCATCACCACACGTATGACATCAAGGTCTGCTGTTATGCTCCGGAGCAGGCAGGCCCCTTGGACGATGGCAATAGTGCCTCTGAGTGCCTGGATGACTAGGCACAGTGAAACGTATCCTGGAGAGCCGATTCCCTAGAGGATCCTTCTCCAGCAGGAGTCTCAGTCACTCTTCTCTTAAATAAAAGCTTTACTCCTGAGTCTTCCTGATTCCAGGGATGCCCTCAAGACATCTTACTTCTCATCTTTCAACTTTTTGTTTTCTTTTTAATGGCCTAATTTCTTCTCCAAACTGGCGCCACATTTTTATCTGGTTTTTTGAGGGCGTTATAAACTAAGTTTCCTGCTCTGCTTTTCCCCAATTCTCAATATAAATCTGATTAAATGCAACCAGCTGTAACCATGCCATAGTCTAAACAGTGTGCTGCATTGAAATTATTTCTTTCAGATGAATTTTCCCACCATCCTTGAACGTAGCCTCCAGAAAAATCTCAGAACACAGGCAAAACTTAGACAAATGTTTTGCTAGGGTGTAACATTCATGACCTCTAGTCCACGCCCCCATAGATTTTTGGTTCCTATCTGATAACGTTTGAGACTGGCTTTTCTTTTCTCACTCATGTTAGCATTATGGTTTTCAGAGTTAGAGCCAGAATCTGTTAATAGCATCCTGAGACTTCTCTCCAGTGTATCTCCAAAATTTTCCAAACTCCTCTTGCAAACCAATTACACAGTTACCTAAACCACACGATCTGGTACAGTTACAACCATGACTCTAGTTCTCTGGTACCAGTTATCTTCATTAGTCAGCTTTGCTTAGAGAGATACAATACCCAAATTCTGCACCCTGGCTTAGAGGAGGTTTCATTTGTCCTCACAATTTCAGGGGATTCAGTCCAGTTATAGCTGACTCTAAGGGAGAAATATAATGGCAGAAGAGTGTAGTGAAGAAAAGATACTTACATCACTGAGATTAGGAAACAGAGCAGGGACAGTGTCAGAGAGGATAGAGGCCAAAGACAATATATACTACCAATGTCACGCCTCCCTGACCAGTGTAAACAACCCAAAAGTGTGCTTTACTAATCTGCTAGGCATTTCCTAATGCAATCCAGTTAACGTTATGGTTAACACACATTATTCAGGTAGAAAACTGGTATGTAGACACTACTAGAGAGGGTAATATTATGAAATTTTCTTTATAAGTGTCTCTATGTGTTTTAAGAAAAAGATGTAAGGGAAAATATACAAAATATGGTGAATAAATGAAGTAAATATCTAAATGTTTATGTGAGTGGAATAGCCTGAAACAGAAACGTGAGTTTAAAGATAAACTCTTACCTGAGGAAAAGGAGTGATTTTTAGAACAGGCATTGTTTATTCTAAACAAGTATTGTTCTGTATGTTACCATGGTCTAGTGCGATATTTAAATACATGAATATAGTATAAACAGATCTAATTCAGTTTTCTTTAATCCAGCATTGTCCCACCCAACCCTTCCTAATTACTAGAAATCAATACTCTACAGTCGTTTTAAACTTTCACATGTGAGACAGAATCAGTTTTTTTATTTAAAAACCATCAGTTTTTTAAAAATTTATTTAAAAGGGAAGTGTCCATCTGAAAAAGTTGCTTAGTCAAATCTAATTTCTTACCCTATGCAACAAATAGTGATATGATTAAAATAGAGTTAGGCTTGCTTTGGTTTTATTGTTTTCGATTCTGATTAAATAGATTATGGAAATGTTTGCTCATGGGACATTTAAAAATTTGAACTCATCAATAATTAAAATATTTTCTTTGACCAGAATTCCAGTTGTTTTTAAAACTACAACAAAATAAAAGAACAAAGAATATTTTACATCAAAGCATTCTAAACAATAGTTTCTGACATTAAGAATGTATCCCAATTGGGGGTATTTACACGTATGGGACAAAATTACAAAAGTAAAATATTGATTTTTTAAAAGACTTCTAAAGACTTATGCATACTCTTTTTGGCAAATATTAAGTAAGTGGCAAATCCTTTCTACTATATGCAAATTTATAGGAGTTAATAATGTATATTTTTCATTTGTTTCTGTCTTTAAACATCCACTAAAGACACTGAATAAAACTAATGAGAGTTAATAGATAATTTCCTAAGTAGTCACAGATTAGTGAAAAATGACCCTGAGCATTCTGGACAGACAGCTATGAAAAATCCATGGCCTTCTGTTCATTTCCCTACCCTTTAATAATAAATAAGTCTTTCAAAAGATGATCTTGATTAAATCAACCTCTTTGGATCTTATATATGTTAATAAGCTAAATTCCATTTTTCTAAAGTTTGTTTAACTAAAATAAGTATCAAATACAGCTTATTAAATTTTTACTATGTGGTTTTTATTCACGTAGAAGTAATTGCATCTGTCTCTTAATCAAACTAGTACTATACACATAGTAGTTGTATGGGTCATTCAAAATGTCAGATCTGTTGTTATTTCCTTTGATTCTATTAGATCTTTTCTTCACACAAACCACAGCAAAATGACAATTTATTTTTATGTGATGAAAAGTATATTCTGTTGTTCTCATTAGCCAAATCGTACTATTTATTATTGTTACAGACAATAACAATGCATGGTTCTTCGGAAGAAATTTTACATACACATATGCACACGTTATATGAATATAATTCTAATAAATTTCAATTGTATTTAAATTGAATAAATGTATCTTGATATAATTGAATTTGCTTTTCAAAATGCATTCCATAATATTGAGTAGGAGCCTTTTATACATGTAAAATATTAGTTTCTCTTGTGTATGAACTCTAGAATTAGAAACATATTGTTCAACTAAAATTGGAAAACTCTACTGGGTCATCTTTCAAACTTTCCTGGAGTTTTAAAAATTGTTTATCTTTTTCTCTGTCTGTCCATACATAAAGATTACAACAACGTTAATTTTTGAAAGGTTGGCTAAAGTACATGACATTGTTTGTACACATAAAGAGAGAGTTATCTTTTTGGAAAATAATATCACTGAATACATTGATTCCTGTTTGTGAATGCACGTTTAGAAGGACATATAAATCTACAATGTCCATACAGTCCTGAATTTCAAAATCATTGCCAGAATTCAATTACAGTGTATCTTATTTTAAAGTTTTTACTATAGTATACATACAACTATATAAAAACTAACATGGAATATGTAAAATAATACTAATAAATCATCTGGTAACTAAGTATTCTAATGAGAGAAACAAAAGCAACTCTATTTTGCTAAAATTAAAATGTGTACAACTATAAATTCTGTACCTGGACTTTTTGGTATTATTGAATTGATAAATGCTTTATGATGTTCCTAACCAAAAGTGAGCTGTCAATGTATTTCATGTATTGTCATTGCTTGCCATATTTTGAGTTTAAATATTTTCAATTATTTACAGTACATTATATTTTTCTAGATCACTCCAGCTCTGAAAAAATGAAAATAATCTAGTGTCATACACAAAAAGAAATGTTTGCACTTTTTTTGTTTTGTTTTGTTTTGTTTTGTTTTGTTTTGTTTTGGTTCTAAGCCATAAGATTCAACGGGTAATTATAAATAACCAAACCAAAGCCAAAACTATGCGGAATAGCACTATTTTTTCCAAAGATAGATTATATACAAAAAAAAGAACATTTTGAAAAATTTTCCTGAGAGATACTACACAATATATTCTGCACTTCCATGAGACGGTGGTTTCAATCATTCTCCAGTGCTTTTTACCCAGTCTTGGCTCATTTTAAATGTATTATACATAGAAATACATTTACAAAATTACATAACTATTTTGCTTAAAATAAAAAAATAAACTGTAGGGGATTTAGCTCAGTGGTTAGAGTGCTTGCCTCACAAACACAAAGCCCTGAGTTCAATCCCCAGAAACAACAACAACAGAAAAAACAAAAAAAAACAAAAACTATACAGTACATAATTTGATTGGGGCACACTTACTATTTTTCTCATCATCGAGTATTTGAATATTTTCATTAACCTTGCTCATTCTTCTCAAAAAAAAAAAAAAAAAACCAAAGGCAGCAGTTCTCAGAGATTAAGCATCACCAGTTATATTTTGAGCTGACATTAACAAACAAGAAAAAATTAATTGATCCTTCGTTACCAACTTATATTTTACTATAAGTCTCCTCTTAAATATGACAAATAAAACTTCAGTATGACTGTCCTCTTTGAAATGTAATCTTGAATTATTTATGATAAAATGTTAAATGTCCCATATCTTTACATAGTTAATGTAATATTTTTTCATACTTTTCTAAGTACCTAGAGATAAGGGCTGGTCATTTGTTAGTATTATTTTTATTGAAGAATGCACTTTTGCAAGCTAGTATAAAAATCATTTCCACATTATTGCTTAAGGAGAGGTTGACAGGAGTAATAAAGACAAATGGTAATAACTATGAAGCATCTACTGCGTACCAGGAGCTTTATAACCGTTCCTCATCTTGCTGTCCAGAAAGGACATTTCCATTATTGAGTAGACGATGATGACTAAGAACCTGACAAAGTATACTTAATTTACTCAAGTACGGGAAATTGGTAAGTAGCAAAATTCCAGTCTGTAGGGCTTTAAAGTTTATCTTCTTTCTAGGAACACGTCTGAATGCTGATTAGGAGTTTGTGAGAAACATCAAGATGTTTCTTTAAAACCGTGATTCTGACGTGTGGGTTGTCCATTACACAGTGATAATACTGAACATGATACTATTAGGATGTACGGCAGCATTATATCTTAAGTAAGTTTTTAAATTTTAAGGATACCTGAAAAATGGAAATACATGGCAAGATTATTACAAATGTGCTTCTCTTTCCAGCTTTAAACTTTTTATTTTCTTACACAAATACATTGTATAGTTTTGACGTTCATCATGGCTTTGTGAGCAGACCATTCATGTGTCTCCTTGATCTTATATTACTATTTTTCATGGTATTAGGTTTAATTTAAATATCTAATAACTTTAATTTATTATCAATAAGTTTCTAGAATTTAATTGTGGGATGAATAATGGAGAATATTTGTGAATGCATCGTTTTTACTTTAATAAGTACTATGTTTCTTTCTAGATGTCTCCCCAAAGCTTCATGAGCTCATAGGTGGTGATTTGGGGAGGTGACTGGATCATGGGGTGTGAAATGCATCAATGAATTAGTAAATGTGCTACCGTAAATGTGATACTGGGAGATGAAGTCCGGTCAGAGGACACGTGTCACTAGGAGCGTGGCCTAGAAGGGTATATCACCCTCCATCCTCCCCTGAGCACTCTCTGCCTCCTGCCAGCACGCATGCATGACTCCCTGCCTTGGCCCTCCTCTTCCAAGCCTCTCTGCCTTCGAGGCACTCGACTATGGACTGACACGTTTACAAACTGTGAGCCAAAGTAAGTCTCTCCTCCCTGAAGTTGTGGGTGTGGGTGTTAACATCTTAGTGACAAGACAAATGTAAATTACTACATTTGATTTATTATAATGTGCATGAAACAAGCATAACTGAGTTTGTTCTTAGAGGTAAAATAAGTTAATTGTATAAAATATAGTAGATTCAGTTGCACCATCATTGCGTACCTGTGTACCTGTGTACCTATGTAGAGGAATTTAGTTCTTTCATGGTATTGATACCTCTGTCTAAGAAAATGAATAGCTAGAACTGCAAAGGAGCAAGGTTTTCATCCTAATTAACTTACTAAATAGCAATGTAGCCCCTCTCCCAAAATAATGCCACCCTGAAGGATGAGTGCCGCCATCTATAGTTGGATGGTTAAATACCCAGAAGCAGAAGTAGTTGTACAAGACTTGCAAAGTGGAGTCCATGCTCTTGTGTTTATGTGTAGCTGTCCATTACACTATTATGGTCATTTTGTTCAAGAATCCATCATGCTAGTTCTGGGTTGACCAATAACAAGAAATAAAGACAACTACCCAAGCCATTTTGTTCTACTTGGTTATTCAATGTATTTCCATGATTTGTCCTTACACAGGTCACCAGCAAGGATGCCTCATCTCGTTTATCCCATCTAAACAATTTGCAAGTAATATAATGTGTCAGTGTGACATTCTTGGGGATGCACAGATTGTCTAGATTTCTTCCAAATGGATTTTCGTCTAGAATGGGGAATCTCTGTATCAAAACCAATAATGAATATTGTTCAATCCACATGAGCGAGAACTGTTTTTGATCCTTTTATTAGAATAGGAAAGAAACATTTGTTAAATCAATGGTTGTAATTATTTTATTCTATCACCAATAATTGTTCAATTTATCAAATGTGATCTTGGCTATTATATGGTTAAATGTTGTAGTGCTCTCGCTCTCCCTTTAGTCTTTTTAGCCCTTATCACCTCTGTATGGCTGTTGTTATGACGAATGAGAAAGGGATATAACTCTCTATACATATGAATGAACTCATATTTGGCCCGCTGTGGATCATAGCCTGCAAAGAGCCAACTAAAATGTTTCTTGACTCTGAGAAGTGGTATTCCTCTTACCAGTACATTTTAAATGTCCAGGACAAAGGACATGATCTCACATTATATGCTGTATCCAGTTCAGCATCCACTATTCTACTTAGATTGTCCAGATCTATTTTGTGTTATTTTGATGCAAAATAAAATATTAAGAAATGCAGCACCTTAAAGCATCAGGTGTTTATTATTTCAAACCGTTCTGAGGATTCAGAAACACAGAGGGTTGAACGAGGTAGTTTGGCCTTGATGTCTCATAGAAGGAGATAGTCCAGATATGAGCTGACCCTAGCCAGGCCTGGTGCCACACACCTTTAGTCCCAGTTGCTCCATAGGTTGAGGCAGGAGAATCAGTGGAGCCCAAGAGTTACAGTTCAGCCAGGACAACGTAATGAGAACTTTACTCAAAATTAAAAGAAGAATGGGGTTGGGGATTTAGCTCAGTGGTTAGAGTGCTTGCCTCACAAGCACAAGGCCATGAGTTCGATCCCCAGCACCAATTAAAAAAATAAATAAATAAATAAATAAATAATAAAAGAAGACAAAAGGAAATGTCCCAAAGTTTAACTCATCTAAAAGCTTAACTGGGGCTGGAGAATCCACTCTAGGGTAGCTGGCTATCACACTTGGAAAGTTATTTATCGTTCTGATCAGAAAACTTCAGTGTGTCAACATGTTGGCCTCTCCATAAAATGCTGACACATAACATGATTATTGGCTTTCACCAGAGTAATCTAAGAGAGCAGTGCAGAAGGAACAGTGTCTTAGAAGTAATATACTGATTTCTGCCGTATTCTGTGGGTCACATAGACCAATCATAAAACAATGTGGTATGAGGCCACTCAAGAGCATGAATACAAAAATCAGGAGCTATGAGGCTAATTTCGATGGTGGCTGCCAAAGTCCACTTTCTGTGCCACAACATTCATGTTTCTTTTGTATCAACATACACAGTTCCTGTCAAATATTCCAAAAGTTCTATCCATTATGGTACCTGTTCAAACTCTAGACTTGTACTATCTAAATCAAATGTGGGTTAATTTTCTTCCAGTGTAGTTCTTTAAATATGACTTCTCAAGTAAAAATTTTCTTAATTTGAAAGCTTTGAAGTATTTCATCTATATTCAAGCAATGATATATCCCTTTTTCTAAAAATTTTATGTTACCTCTTACAATTGAAGCAGAGAAGTTTGTTCAAATTTAACTCATTTGTATATTAGAAATATAAAGAAGTTTATAAGTAAAATTCTCAACAGTATAAAGAGAGAATAAGACATAATAGAGGGCTTCAAATATTCAATATATAGATCATCATTTGTTCTACTGACATTTGATTTATAATTTTTCCCTAGGAAAAGAGCCTGACTGGGTTAAATAAAACCTGTTCTCAGAACTCGAACTGAGCTACTGGATCCAAATAGCCTCCTCCAATTTTAGGACTGAAATATAAACTACTCCCCCTCTCAGAATATTACAGTCTGACAATTGTGCCCTCTTAAGGAATCGGTATAGCTGGGGAATGTTAGCTACCATCTGTTCACGCCCTCCTCTCTAATTACCCTGCATTCGGTGATGATCGACACAATGTGTAAAGGCTCAGCCTTCTCCCTGAAACTAGAGGCAGATCCAGAGGGAACCCTCAACTTTTATTTTATTTTACTTTTGATTTACGAGTTTGATAGAGCCAGAGGCAGGCTTTAACTAAACAGCTACTCACATTCTACTTCTGCTCAATCTTATTTCCTCTAAAACCATCCACTAATAAAAGTGCTACATACACATGTCCATCTCAGTTCTCTGCTTTCATGAAGTACCTGAGGACAGGCTCCCAAGTGACTTTGGCCACTGCAGTTCTCCTCTGCCTTGCTTTCAATTCTTGATCAGAATAAACTGAGAATATAACATCCTTTGATAAGAAGAAAATGTCTGGTGCTATCTTGGATATGTTATTGTTCCTCTCAGAAGAAGCTATTTTGCAATGCTTCAAATGATTGTGCCAAGTTGTGACCAGGGTATGAAACCCGGAGTGTGGTTGGAGGTCTGTTAGTTGTGGTACAATACCAGGCACACGAAGCGAGACCCCATCTACCCCAGACAGCTTGACTGAGCCTTGGGGTACTGGCTGTCCACGAGTCCTAGACTTTTGTTTATTTTTGTTGCCTATCTGTGAATAATTATGTTTTGCCTGATTTGTCTATATTCTATCTAACTCAATTCACGCAAGGGCGGAAGTACCCACATTCCTATTGCTCTTTGCAGTGGATTTGGGGGCCATGGAACATAAGAACCCTCCCACCAATAATTTAGGGTACCTTTTCATAAACTGGATATGTATTACTACATCTGGGGAACACTATCAATTTCATAAAACTTTTTTCTTTTTGTTACATTTTATTTATTAAAAACATATTTCAGAGGAATCCCCACATTGATTTCCACAGTGACTGGACCAGTCTACATTCCCACCAACAGTGGAGGAGGGTTCCTTTTTCCCCACAGCCCCGCCAGCACTTGTTTTTGGTTGATTTCTTGATAATAGCTGTTCTTTCTGGAGTGAGATGGTATCTTATTGTTGTTTTGATCTGCATCTCTCGAATGACCAATGATGTTGAACATTTTTCATATATTTATTTACTATTTTTATTTCATCGTCTGAGAAATGTTTATTCATTTCAGATGCCCATTTTTGGATAGGGTTTTTAAGTTGGGGGTGTTGATTTTTTTGAGTTCTTTATATATTCTAGATGTTAGACCTTTGTCTGAGGGACAGCTGGCAAAAATTTTTTTCCCAGTCTGTGGTTTTTCACTACACTCTATTAGTAGTTTCTTTTGCTGTGCAAAAGCCTTTTAATAGGATGTGGTCCCAAGAATTGATTCTTTGTATTGTTTCCCATACAGTCTGGGTTCTGTTCATAAATTTTTTTCCAACCCCTATGTCTTCGAGAGTTCTCCCTATTTTATTCTCCAGTAGATTTAGTGTTTCTGTTTTAATGTTTAGATCTTTGATCCACTTTTTTTTTTTTTTTTTTTTTTTTTTTTTTTTTTTTTTTTTTTTTTTTTTTTTTTTTTTTTTTTTTTTTTTTTTTTTTTTTTTTTTTTTTTTTTTTTTTTTTTTTTTTTTTTTTTTTTTTTTTTTTTTTTTTTTTTTTTTTT